>CAODLS013851824.1:0-26941 GCA_948243855.1 Flueggea neowawraea
CATAAAATATATTTTTCCATACAAACAATAAAATATTTTTCATTATTGAGAAAATATTTATTTCCGAATGAAACCATAATTTTTTTCCCAAAAATATAATTAATTTAAAAATAAAAAAATTATACTCAAATAAATTAAAAATTTACTACATAGAAATTTAACTATTAAAAATATGTTATACGTAATAATAGAATACATAAAATATAATTAATAATAAACTAATTTTCATTAATAAAACAAATAAAATATAATTAATAATATACTAATTTTTGTCATGATTCTGTCCGAAATAATTCCAAATATGCTCCATCGAATCTAAACGAAGACGATAATGCATCTCTCGATCACGTCTTCAAAATTCTAAGCGCATTTATGGGTTATATATATACACACAGACACACAAATGCATAACGACTAGTTTTTAACAGTTAGTTTTGTAATGGCTAGTTTTTAACACGGCTACTTTTTGTAACGGCTAGTTTTTATAACGGCAACTTTTTAGGGCTAGTTTTTAACGACTAATTTGGAACGGCTAGTTTGTATAACAACTAGTTTATATAACAGTTAGTTTTTAATGGCTATGATAGTCGTCGCTCCACCCGCTATGATGTTCGCTCCTTAATTTGTTGTAGATCCCGTTGAATTCATTCATAAGCAGTAGCAACCAAAACCAATGGTTTTTGATGGCCTTCATTTTCCGTGGCGCGACATCTCTCCAATATGCATTGAAATATTCAGTAATTCTTTTCCAAAAAGTTTTGTCACTTTGGCTATTACCCACAATACTGTCACTTGAAATTGTTATCCATGATCGTGCAAGCCTCCGGTCATCTTCCATACTCCATGGAAGACGTTTATCCACATTTTCTTCATCTATATTTTCTTCATCCACAACATTTGGTGGATAAGAATCATGATTGGCTAGTGGTGTTGAAAAGTAAGGCAGTTGGGAATCAAATAATGAATTCGGATTATTTGTTCTAGAACCAATATCCGAATTATTAAAACTATTTGAAATATTTGGGTGGGGTAATGTATACCCAAAATTTTGCATTTGGGAAAAATTTGGTGGAAAGAAATTATATGGTTGATTTTGGGGAAAAATTGGTGGGAAAATTTGGTATGGTGGAATTGGAACATTTTGGAAATTTGGTGGAAAAAAATTGAATGGTTGATTTTGGGAGGATAGCAAGTTATTTGAATTGAATTCATTGAAATTTATAGAATTGGGATCCATTTTTTTTGTGATAGAAGAAAGGAATTGGAAATTGATGATAGATGGAATGAAGTAGAGATGCAATAAACCAAGACTGTAAAATGAATGAGATATTTATAGAAAAAAAATTGAAAAAAGTGGATTGTTGCAAAATTACAACGGTCCACAAAAAAAAGGTCGTTGTTTATTACAATGATAATGTGACCGTTGCAATAAACAACAGCCCAAGTTGCAGCCCGTTACTGGCAACATTTTAAAAAAAGATATTTTGTTTTGTGGCAGGGCTCACTGTCAATGGCCCTGCTATGGGGTGGACTGATGCGGTTCAGTCCACCCCACATTACTTCTTTTTCATTATCCTCCACATTGGGGACTAATCCTATTGTCTTCTTGATAATGATGTCCTTAAATTTAATGTACTAACTATTGAACCAACAACCTATTAATTTAGTTTTATTTTATCATAAAGTTTTGGTTGATAATTAATGCCCAAAAATTATGGTATAGAGACCATTGGAGTCCAATTCATGAGCTTCATAAGCCTATTTGGATTAATCTAAATGATGAAACTCATAATCTAATTGTAAACCACGATGAGCAACTCAGTGCGTCGATTAGTTGAATTCATGAATCTCACGTTTCAAAATAGTTTTTGTTCTCCGCTTCAACAAATAATAATTAATCTAAATTAATACCGTTGTTATGATGTGCTTTCAACAATTATTGAATAAGGTTTGAAACTAAATAAAAGAAATATTTCTTGAAGCCTTTAGGCTTGTATAGGACGAGTTTAGTAAGTTAGGGGTGTTCGCTAAGGCATTTAGGCCTCACATAAGACGGCATCGTTTTGGTTGGCTCCTTGCCTCTCTTCAATAGATAATGCAAAATTTGGCTCTTATTAGTTATATAACTTTTGAACATTTCTATAATAATAATAAAAAAAGAGTCCGAATAATCATGTCTAATGGGGTTGTCGCCACTGATCACATCGGCGGATCTACTTTATGACAGAGGAATACCATTTTTACATGTGATTTTCCACAATTTTTTTGGTAAAAATTATAAATTGACACCCTTCAAAAGAACTTATATATTAAATGAAACCCCTCAACAACATAATTTTACATATATAAAAAATATTTTATGATAACTTTATATATATACACATATATTCTCTCTCTGACTCAAATTAATAGTTTAATTTTTCTTTTCCTTTATTCCTAAAATTTACTTTAGTTTTTATTTATGATATTAATTTTACAATAAAATCTCTATATCACCCATATTAATTTTTAGCTATTTTCAAATTCAAATGCAATTTTTTTAATTATAAGTAAATATACAGTTGTAATTGATGTATTTATGTTGAACGAAGTATAAAATTTAATATATCATTAATAAGAAAGTAAGGATATTTTGTAAAACTTGCATTTTTAATTTTTTTTTACTAAAAATGACCATCCACTTGTCTATGAACCTAATTAGACCAACTTCGTGAGCAAGTGACACTACTTGTTTCAAATTCTGCAAGACAGACCTCAAAAGAAGCAGTGATAAAACTTTATTCATAAACTAATATAAACTACAAAGTATAAACTCTAGTGACCTTATTTGCGTGTACATATGAGACAAACCATTATTTTCAAATAAATGAAGTATATAATGCAATGTTGGTTGCGACACCCTTGTTAAAATTTTCTGGATCTGCCACTGATTTACCATAATCGGTGATTTCTTTTCCATTTCTTGAAAAAATTAGCGCAATCTCTTGCCATTTTCGAGATTTGTAATGGCTATTGTATAGTTACATATTTCTTTGAGGCCATGGAGCACCATGAAACAATTTCCAAATCTCGATCATTAATGGAGAAAACGAGGCCAACTCTAGTACAGTTCACAATAGAGAACCGCACCATTTCTGTCCCCAACAATTATCAAACTCTAAAAGGGGATGTATTTTAAATGTGCAATTATGTTTTTTTCTAGCCATTATGTCTCTAATCCATTCTGATTTTTTTAACCAATTCCCACCTTATTTAGGCAAATATATGCGATTTATTAACAAAAATAAAATATTTGTATTAAGGAGTTTTTCTTTTCAGTTAAATCAACTAGTAATGAACACTTGCATAATTCAAGATAATAAGCCTCTTCAAAAATATGCTAAACAAATTAGTTGCCATGCCTCTATTTAAATATATATCATCAATGTATAACATATTTAAAAATATTTTATTATATTAAAATTTTACACACTTTTAAAAATAAGCATTTCAAATCTTTATCAAAAAGATTATTTTTCATTAAAATTTACACATAAATTTATAGTCTAATGATATCGAAATCATATTTATAATCGAATATCAAATTATTGTGCAAATGACAAAGTGGACATATACAAATTTGGTCATTTTGGATAGGATTTTTTTTCCCAATATTTTATTTTTGGATAGGATTAGTCCTTACTCAACAGTGATGCTTAAATCCTATCCATATTTAAGGAGGTAAAGCCATGCACGGCTCGCACTAAAAACGCTGCCGTTTAGATTGATAAATCAATAACACCATTGCACCAACACGACATCGTTTTCCGTCTTGCAAAAGCCATCAAGAATACAAACAAGAAAGAACCAGCTTCTTCTTCCTCAATTGAACACACCAAACATGGGTATGATACTCCGAAGAGCAACTACTCTCACGAGAACACCACCTCTGCTTCGTCTCCTATCGACTTCTCGATCTGTACCAATCTTCTTCTCTTCTCGTCAGTTTGCTCTCCAATCCTCAACTTTTTGTTTCCGTCTGGTTGACGTCTGTCTTTTTTTTTTCGTTACAGGCTAGCACTTGGTTTTAGCCGAACACGATGGTGGCGCTGTCAAGCCTCAGTCGGTCAGCACATTGCAGGCTGCCACGGCATTGGGTGATGGCAATTTTCAATGTTATTGGCTGGATCAGGCCCTTCGCTTCTAGAAGCTGCTTCACATGCCGCTTCATGCCATCCCTCCGTCTCTCAGGTCTGCGCAGAATGTTGTTTTTTGTATTATAAAAAAAAATTACAAAAAATTTTCCTGTTCAGATTGATGCGATATACATTTAGTCAAATTCGCAATCACGAGTTTGAATGCAATGTTAATTGACTAGTGTGGCTCTCTAGATTGATAAAATTTACATTTCTTACGTTTCAGCATCAAATTTTGAGTTAATTGATTTACAGTACCAAACTTTAGCTCATTGGTTAAATTAACGATGTTGAAAATAATAAAAAAATAAAAAGAAAAAGAAAAAGAAACAGAGTTTGATGCTGAAGGTGTTTTGTTGTGTGAAAGTACTTGTAGCTGATTAAGATAAATTTGCATATCCGCTAGCAGAACCATGGGCTAGATTAGTCCAGTTGGTTCAGCAGAAAGGTGAATATTCACATATAATTGCTGCTTCGAATTCATTTGGGAAGAATATACTCCTTCGCGTTTCTCCAATTACTGATGTTATTAGTGTCTCTTCTTCTACCCAATTTGTCAGGTAAATTATTGTGATGGAAAGTCTTATAATTCCTTTGTGTTTTGAATAATTATGTGGTGTTGAAATGACGTGAGATATATGTTGCAGGCCAATTTATGCTGGAAATGCACTTTCTGTTGTTCAATATACAGGTGTGAACCCTTGTATGTTAACCTTGCGATCAACATCTTTTCCAGTGGTTGATGTTTCAAAGTCCAATGAGGCTCCAATTTCTCAGGTTGATCTCTCAACCTTTGTTGAAGGTCTGTTTGTCTGATTCCTATAATGTATGTGTACTTGTATTTGCCTAATAAATAGGCTTGTTATTCTCTTTGCAGTCTTCATCAGAAATTCTTGTTTTATGAAATATAGTTGTAACTTTTATTTGTTTGGTTAGTAAAAGCTTTTGTGTAATTATTTCTAAATTATAACTGCAGATTCTGTAGGCAAGTCTAGATATGTAAAGCATACATCTCAGGACACAGAACGCCCTGATCTTGGAAGTGCTTGAATTGTAGTTACTGGTGGTCGGGGTTTGAAAAGTGCGGAGAACTTTGAAATGCTTGAGAAGCTTGCGAAGAAACTTGGTGCAGCTGGTACTTTCTGAACCCATTTTTTCAACATCAAAAGTGGAGTCATGATTTTCTATGTCTAGAGACTAGAAGGAAGTTTTGAGTATTCTTTCTTAAACTTGTTCATTGCTGGTTGGGAAGCAAACACTATTTGGGGAAAAAGAAATACGAGTTCAATATGCATTTGGATTGCAAATGATATGGCAGGCTTTCTGTTCTTGATTACAATGTAATTTAACTAATCATTCTGTTTTTATTAGTTGGTGCAACGCGGGCAGCTGTTGATGCCGGCTTTGTTCCAAATGACCTCCAGGTAACTTTTTTTGAGCTATGGATTATATTCCAACTTTTGATTGTATCACATTCACCAGTTTATGATCAAGTCTTGTAACTAAAATTACTTAATGAAAATGCAAGGAGTACATTCATGTTGTTTGACTTCTTGCCAATGGAACAATGATGTCATATTGTCCTAATATGCAAACATACCACTGTAGCAATAAATTTTCTGTCCATGTGAAATCGATCTAAAATTTGAGTGTTTTATAACTGAACTTTAAGCATTTCAAATGATGAGACGTGTAGCCTATGTTCTGCATATGAAATTGTACAAGCTTATTTTCCTAGACCTTGATTGCAAGTGCTTTTCTTTCTTTTCAGGTTGGTCAGACTGGAAAAATTGTTGCACCAGAACCATACATTGCTTTTGTTGTTTCAGGGGCCATTCAACATATAGCTGGCATGAGAGATTCCAAGGTTATTGTTGCTGTTGATAAAGATGCAGATGCTCCCATTTTCCAGGTAATGTTGAGAACATCTTTTACCTTATGTGGAGAGCAAGTTGTAAACCTGCATTTACCGTAGTGGTAGAGATGCATGGTTGCTTGAAAGAATATCCTCTGAAGGATCAATCATATGCTCTCTAGATAATAACTGACGGATATATACCTCTTGAAATAAACTAAAAGCACATTTGTATGATAATCTTATCCGCAATTGATCGATAGTAAATGCATTCAGCTGTAGTAAAGTGAGAGGGAAGAAATCGTTAATTCTCTAATTCCTGAAGTAATTACGGACTCTTAAGTCTTGAATCAAGGGATCGGCATTCAGTTTGTATCTTATTTTCAACGTGGAACTTATTTTGGGATCTTTGGTGCAGGTCGCCGATTATGGACTCGTGGGTGATCTTTTGAGGTGATTCCTGAACTATTAGAGAAACTTCCTAAGAAAAAGTAGCCTGTGTATATGAAGCATTTAATGGCATTTAAAGTACTGTGTTTTCTTGTTTATTGGAATTATTTTGATAATTGAGAAAAAAAAAAGAAGAAAGGAAATTGAATAACCAAAGTCCCTCACATTTGCTCTAATCTACAAAAGGTCCCACTTATTTAAAAATATTCAAATTACCTTGTTATTTTATTGTCTTTTTTTTTTTCAGTGGGTTTGGGAACAAATATTATATTGTGTGTTATGTAGTAGTGATGATAAAAAATATGCCTGTGTCGGCAGGTGGCATTATGTACATAGTGCCTCTAATAGCTAGCTAGGGTTGGAATATACTTCAATTGCAAAAGTAGTTGTGACCCAAAATAATTAAGTTTAGTTGTACATTTCAAATTAATTGGACTTTTAAACAAATATTAATTATGCTAATCACACATGCTCTCTAGAATTAGGCGGGACACCATATACATATAGTTGCTCAAGAAGCAAGAATATACCCCTCTTATAAATTAATAGAAGTGCACCATCTATACTTTACTAAATTCATATTTAGAAGCACTTTCTATAAATTATAATTGGTTCAATCAATAGGCTTATAATCTAGTGATCGGTGAATTCTACAAGTGTACAGAGCCGACTGTAGTAATAAATCACCCGGAGTATTTTAGGTATCAAATCCACGGGAACTACTTATCGCAGTTCAGCCAAGTGTTGAAAAGTACATACGAATTTTGAGTTGATTTAAATAACTAAAATGCAATTTAAATGAAAGCAGTGAATATTACAATTGACAAATAATCAAAATAAATGGCTACATTCTCCTATGCTTACGTTCTCCGTCGAGACACACAAACCTATTCAATAAGATGATAATTATCCGTCAATACATCATTCAACTAATCAAATAATTAAGCTCAAGCAATTTGCAGTTACCATGCCTATTCTATGAATATGTTTATTCTAAATTAAACATGTCCATTCTTTTAGTGCATAACATGCCCATTCTTTTAGTGCATAGATTATATTTTGTCAGCCCCTCACAAATTTCGTCTTTTATTCCTTGTTTTGAGTCTTTTTCTCTATTTTTCTCCTATAAATTGAAACATAGGGAAAGTTAATTTGAAAAAGGTACTCAAATAAATACTTTTAAACACTAATTAAATAAATTGACCATATTTATACACGTACAAAATACGTGTATCATCTAATAATATTGGTGTCGTCTCCCGCGCTAATATCTGATTTATGTTATTAATTAAGAAAGAAATACTTTCTGTAGATTACGGATTCAACTCTAACATTGAGTAGGTCTTCTCATTTGAAAAAAAAAAATAATGCCAATTTTGCTTAAACTGTCTGTCACATCAATTTTTTGTTGAAGGTTGCACAATTATTCTAGAGAATTAAAGCATTACTTTCTTTTTTTTTTCCTCTTCTAAATAGAATTCCAATCTTTCACGCTTACAACATACTAATTGTTGAATTAGCACATTGTTGATTATAATATATCAATCAAGTTAAATAACACTTTTTGTGGGTTGGAAGATTAAGTGGGGTTGTTAGGTTATCGTTGAAAAACAATGTGATATGTTCATTGAGAAGATATGAATATTTAGGAAGAAGCCAAAGTCGTCCTCCAAATTATCGACATTGAAGATTCAAAGCTCTTGAACATAAAATTACTTAATATAAGCAATTAGAGATAGACAATTTGAAAATTTTGTTAATGTTATTCTTAATTACGGACTTTATATATGGTAGCTTCTCATAAAATTGTTAGGTGAAATTCAATATCTAAACTTTATAATAAGTTAATTTGTGTTTTTTCTCGCAATTTATTGACTTGTTAGTCTCTCGCATTACATTGATCCATAGTTTTCTGGAAATTAATTGCAACAAGATGAAGAAATATATATATTTTTATCGAATGCCCTCGAAACGACATTGTTTTTGTTAGTCTCTTGCCTGATATTAAAATTTAAACTTTCTGTTCAAACAGATATAAAAACCTCACAACCAACACTAATTATTAGACCAACATTTTGTTGGTAGCTAAAAAACAAAGAGAAAATTAATAATTATGTTTTCTGATATTGAGATTTAAACTCTGTCATAAAATCCGCTTAGAATCAGAAGTAGAAGAAGCAATTTAATTAGCTAGGAATGTACGTATATATGTTTCGGCTTAATTAATGTTGTAGATGATGATGCGTCTTAATCTCATCATCAAATGCCAAAGAGAGTCTGGTCCAAAGAGAGAGAGGTGGAAGATAATTAAAATGAAATTATTGTTATCATTATTAACCGAGATAATTTGCTACCATAGACAAAGGAACTAAGCAAAGACCCCTTTTCTTAAGTTCTGAGCAGTCACTTTCCCTCTTATTGCAACCAAAATCTCTTCTTGCCTTGAACCACTTCTTGCTTTCTCCTGCAATAAACCAAAATTCAATAAACTCCTTCAATAGTTAGGTAAGACTAAAAATCATTGCACACAAAAGACCAACAGAAAAGACAACAAAATAATGATCATATTAATATATATTCCAAAATAATGAAAAAAAAATTCAAATTTATGGTTATTTTACCTTTGAAATGCCTTGTTTCATGTTCTTGTTGAACTGGTTCACAATATCATAAACCTGTTTTCAACAAGTTGAAGTTGAACCACTAAACTATATACAAGAGATTGATAAAAGAAAAGAAAGAAATTAGGAAGTTGTAATCACCTTGGGACTACAGACAGGAGAACTTGCAGTATCTTCCAAGGCATCATCAACCAAAGTTCCTTTGGTTCTTCTCTTCTTGAAACTTAACCTATTATAACTTTTATTATTGATGGATAACCCTACAACTTGTTCATTTTTGGAATCTTCTTCTGGTGACTTCTTCACCATGAAAGAAGCTGCATCAGAGACAATAGAGGAGCTTTCATGGTCAAGATCAGCGAAAGAAACTTGTTGTTGGTTATCATGATCATGGTTTTCGTTGGCAAAGAATTCTTCAAAGTACATAGTCCAACCACTCTCTTCAAAACTATGATCATAACTAGAACAAGAATAGAGACTCTTTCCCAATGAATTCATGGAGTTTCTATGTCTAATATAAGATGGAGAAGAAGAAGAAGAAGAAGAAGAAGAAGAAGAAGATAAAGAATGGAGAATGAAGATGAGGATAATATAAAAAGAAAACCCTTTGTTGGCCGGTTCTAGAGGGAACCCTTTTGGGGAAGTATATATATAGAGTGAAAGCAACACAAAAGTATTGAGCATTATTAACTATATGACCTAGAATCTTTGGTAAGTGGGCCATGGCTAGAGAAGTTGGAGAAGTTAAATATATGTTGAAAGAGAGTGTATATATGTTTACCTATGAGATTGACCTTAATTAATGATTATATATATGGATTAGATATGCACATTAAATATTATATACAATGTTTTATCTTTTTATAAGTCATTTTATTTGCTTCCACCAGAAAATTGAACTCGTGAACCTCTCCAGTACTAATAAGTTATAAGTCCATTAATACAATATTTTTTTTCTTACATTTAATCTTAAATTTAATTGAATTTTATTTGGTCAGAAAAATGATTTTAGTGTCACTAAATTAATATATTCTTGATGGTTTTTTTATTGTATTTAATTTTGCAAGGCTGAACAAGTCACCAAGTTAGAGTTGCATTTAGGCCATTAATTAGCTTAAAATATAGGTAAACTAAAATGGCTAAATATTCTCTTTTTCCTTGTAGACATATGCAATGATAAAATATAATTATGTTTGGAATTTTCAGGAGCCCAACGACTTCCTATCATTGATAGGAATGACAGGAATGAAAATGAGAACACTATTAGGTACATATGAAATATACACTGTATATACACGTATATTTGCGTATAACACCAGTTTCATTCATTTTATGATAGGGTTTGGTGTTGGTTTATTTTATAATTAAGTACTTTCCGCGCTCCATTATGATTGTAAATGCGTGAATATATTTTTCAGTATGGTTTATTTTTTGATAATTAGATGGTAAATGATTTTTTTTGGTAAGTACGTACTTGGTAAATAAATTAAGTAAATCAGAAATGTGCATTTGTTAAGATGCATACATAATTAGGTTAGATTAGTATGCATGCATGTTATCTGTTAAAAAAAAGCTCTAATATTTGTCAAAGAATAAAAACAAAATTCTTTATTTGCTTTTTTTATTTTTTTTTTTGTAATATAGGTTGTATATTATTCTGATATTTTTCTTAATTAGCATGTTTTGTATTTTGTATAATTTTTGTAATAATTAATAGTGATTATATAATAAAAAAATAAAAAGAAATTACGTCTTTTAACAAGAGATGCTAAATGTTACTCCTTTCAAACAAGCCCTTGATAAGTTGGATTCTAATGAAATTTTCTTAATATAGATCACAAAGTGATCTAGGAAGAACTTAGTGAACTTTTAGTCTGAGCAGTTTAAAAAGGTTTATTGCATTGTGTTACTTTCTATTACAATTAACTATTAATCACCACTAATGAGTAATGTTGTACTAAAATGGTAAAGACTTCTTCCCCAGAGATTTCTAAGTTCACAAAAGTTCTACTCGATTTGAATCCAAATTAGTTAGATATTAAAAAGATATTTAAATATTCAGGTGATTAAAAAATTTACTAATAATCAATTTTCATATTCACATATTTAAAAAACATGGACAACAATTGAAAAAAAATAGAGCATTAACAATTTCTTATTTTTTAACAAATACCTTTTTTGAGATTTAGAGTGCGTAAACTTGGATTAACTGTATTTAAATTTAACTCACCGAGCAATGATAATATGCACACTGTTAATATATGCTTGCCTGATGTCACTAGAATTAATGTACTTATGTTGCCATTAATTGCTAAAGTTGCTAAGCATTACTAATTAACATAATGATATATAATTTGATTATTCCACTAGTTTGCTAAGCCTGAAATTGGATGACATCCTAGGAACCCATGATTGGATAGAATGATGTATAGAGACTGTGTTGACTTGAAAGCACAAGAAGCATTAAAAAAGAAAGTAGACTTCATTATTGCTTTTGAAGCTAAAAATGATGTACGACTTTTATGCTTATAGGTTGCCAAATTTTCTAGAATAAGAACTTCTAGTTTGGTAATCGCTGACGTTCACTTCATACTTAAATTCTCTTACAAGGTGTGTAGAGACTTTTAGCATTAATTTTGCAACATCGTTTTAATTAACAGGTTAATAAGTCAACTAATTCCACTAGATTTAGAAAAGAAGCCTAATTAACTGAATAGTCAATTAGTGAAACTATAAAACTTTACCTTATCGTAAGAAAAGTTTCAATTAATGTAGAATGCGTTGGTCATACTTAGCAGGTAAATACTTATATTATTTTTTGGGTTCGCAAGTCTTTCTGCAAGTTCGAACGATCACGTCTTTAATAGTAAGCTTTTCATCGATGTCTACTTGTAGATATTGACGAACAGTAAAGCTTATTAAATTTACTAATCCTCGGGACAGAACTAGAATCTCAGGACGGAACTAGAAAGAAATATTCGAGGGTTCAAACACATAATGCAAATTATAGTGTGTATATATATAGTTGGAGAAGGAAATTTTTAACCTTGTTTTTATTTCTTTTTCATATGCGTTAATTAAGTTCATTAAGATTAGCAACTGTTTTAAGTTTAGTAGGTATTAGGCACTCTTTAATAATTCATTAAGATTAGCTACTAATTACTTAATTTATATGGATATGAATATTAATATCAATTTTAGATGGATATTCTTCCACTTAACTAATGCTATTTAGTTTTTTTTTATATAATATTAGGAGATCATGGAGAATTTAAATTGAAAATGCATAAAAATTACATGACAATGCAAGACTAGTAAGAACTAAGGGTATATAGATTTAGATTTTTAATTACGTCTTATATTAAGAGAGACCACAAATTCTAATATGGCATGTTTTATTTTGGTTAAAATTTAGTGAAATATTAATCTAAACGAAAAATGCTAGGAGCACTCTCTATAGATACACTCTCTCATTGGTCATAAAACTTATTCTCTTTCCAATCTCCTCTTTTTTTTTTTTTAGTACAGATGGACCTCCATTATAGGAGGATAACTACCCTAATCTACCCTGGTCTCCCATGATCCCAATGCCGCTCAACTCGGGTCTACTCGAACCCAGGCTAGGGGTCCTTCCGCTGGGCTAACCTTGTCACAACCCAATCTCCTCTTTTTTAATTACTAAGAGAAAATGTATGTATATCCAAAAAGGAAAGAGAAAAACAAAATATTTATTAAGTGAGAGAAAAGTGAAAAATAATGAGAAAAAAATAATTTTAGGATCAATGAAAGAGAGAGTGTTCATGGAAAGTGTCCATGGAAAATATCTCTAACATTTCTCTAACCTAATAATATTAGATGCAGAGAAAGATGTAATAAGCCAATGCATGGGCGGTAAATTTATTCGAACAGGAAATTAATCCAAATGGATATATGAGTAGCTTTTGTCAATGATGTTAGGAAGCTAAAATTCCCTATCGCAAGAATGGGACAAAACAGAACCTAAATGGTTAATGTTTTGTCAAATAGTTGATGAAGAGCAATCAAATCATTTCGTTCTCAAATTGTTTTGTCAGTGTTGATATAGACATAAACTCCATGGCAAGTAGAGCCGACTCCCCATTAATTTCCAATTTTGGAATGGTTAAGCTCAATAAGGCACATATGAAAATACAACCATCCATGAACACATTATATCAGTTAAAAGAACACACCAAAGAGTCCATATATTGTCTCCATTGAAGGCATTCTTCGGATATGACAATCTGTGAGAGGTATGTCTTTTACCACATGTTTTTGCCATGTTTAGTTTGTAACTTTCCAAGTAGTTTTTTTCCCTTAATTATGATATGTACAATTTTACCTTTATTTCATGGTTCGTGTTTATTTGACTAATCTCTGTTTGAAACAAAAATAGAATTGGCCCAAAAGAATTAGTAACTTTTCAAGTTTCAACATCGCAAAATTTTTAAAATTTTCAATTCCATTTATGCTCATTACCATTTGGGCTTCCTCAATGTTTTGCTATTTCAGTATAGAGGTTGGTTTTGCAGCTCTAAAACTCTTTTTTTTTTCTTTAACATGATAATAAACAAATTAAAGGATCAATCTCTACGATTAATCTATCCTTATTGACTTTGCAACCCATTTAACATTCCTAATGTTGAAGATTTTGCAAGATCTCATTGTGATTAAATAAAACTTTTTAATGTTATAAGATTGCCAATTCTGGGTATAGAAAAACTTTAAGATTATATATGGAGAAATTGATCTATCTGACTTGAATCTAAATTAATCAGATATAAATAATATAAAAAAATGTATTTAAAACTAAAATGTATTTAAAACTAAGTAATTAATTAATAAAAAACAAAAAAGAATATGAACCTAACAATATGGTGTGGTGCCCAAAATGTGGGTGACCAATTCGGATGCCCTATATAGGAGGACACTATATTTCCAAGTTTGATTAACTAGAAGAAATTAAAGGGGTAATTAATTAAGTGCAAGATCATCAATAATGCATCACAATTATTCAAATTAGAACATGAAGGAATGAAATTGAGGCCAGAACACTAGGTAGCTACTTAGTGGGGTCCAAATAAAACATGATTATTGAAGAATAAACTTTTCCTAAATTTAGTTCAAATGTTTAGTATTGAATTTCCTATTGAAAGGAGTAATCTAATCATGATTTCGGTCATACAAGTTAGATGAATGGCTCTTTCAAACCCATCAATTATTATCATTAGACAAACAACAAATGAATAATCCAAACACATTGTCATACATGCCCACGTATGCACTGTTGCTCATGCCACCCATTTTCAATGTTGCATACCTGACATATAGATCTCAATTAACCCTTAATTACTCTAATTACCTAGGGATTAGGCATTCTCACTAATTAAATGCTCCTTAAGACCCTGTTTGTTTCTTGGTTTTATTGTATACGGCTGCTATTGTTATCAAATCATAGAATAACAACAAATAGTAGTCTTGTTTGCAATATTCATAAAATATAATTGCAGTAAAAACTTGGCCAACAAGGAAATTACACATTTCGCCTAATTTAAGTGATTGAGCATGGATTATTGATTGTGATATTGAATTGTTTCATTTTTTTTATAAGTCTCAATACATGTGTACCCCTAAAGTGGAGCATTTTGTGTCATTTCCCCCTAAATTTTTCGAGTGGTTACCAATCCCTTGAACTTACCTAAACGACGTCGCATAACCCCTTAAACGGCATCGAATAACCCCAACTACGCTGACACAGAGCATAGTTGGGGTTATGTCATTTCAGCAAGTTCAAAGGAGTTCGTAATCACTTTAAAAGTTCGGGAGAAAATTACACAAATGGCTCAACTCTAGGGGGTTATATATGTATTAAGCCTTGTTATAACGTAGAAATATAGTGGTTTGCATATAGATTTTGAATGAACTTAATCTGTAAATTGATAGAAGTTGATAAAAGAAAATATCATTAATATTGTAACTGAAAAATAGTTATGCATTCTTTTTATTTTATTTTTAAATAGAAACACATAATGCATATTGTTATGCACAAAGTATATATTGAATGTCTAATGTTATATGTTAACTTCCATATATTGTGACGAGAAAATCCAATAGTTCAATTTCACTCCATCTTGCATAAAAAAAAGATATGCATTTATGCCAAATTAAATCTGTCCAACTATAGGTGTTATATATATGGGGACTTTCATTTTAATGTTTAACCTATTAATTAAGTAGTTAACATTCCCAAATTCAGCATTAACAATAACAAAAAGTGTTTTATGTTTGAGATCACACAAAAAGTAGCGCCAAAAAATAATAAAAGTTCAAAGTAAGCAACAAAATTCGAGCTCTTCATTTTTTTTTCTTAACTGAATCTTTTTGTTCAATATTCAAACAGTTAAATAAAATAGAAATGAAAAGGAAAAACTTTTATTAGATTCTTTACCTAAATTTCAGTAGTAGTAAGAAAAATTACCTAAATTTCAGTAGTAGTAAGGCAAACTAGATACATATTTTATCTTATATATAATTAGTTATAATTATTTAATATCTAATATTACATATACGTGTCGTTCGTCTATAGTGTAAATCACTTATTTGTATTGTAGATTCAATCAGATTCTAAAATCTCTTTTGGAAGCATTCACAAAGGAAAATTGGCTTGTAGTTTCCCTAGGAAAAAAGATGTCTTGAAATGCAGAGTCGAGATTAGTCACTTTCTTGACGAAAATTTTGCAAGAAAAAATTGGATCCTACGTACAAAATTGTCATATTAATGGAAAGCCCACGATACCAACAATTTGCTGGTGACTGTAGCAAGACATCGCAAGAAAATGAAGCCATATTTATGTCTTGGCCTCCATCCACGTCAGAGATGTTGCCACCGCTTTATTTAATCTTGTTTTCCTTCTTCTTTGTACAGTAAAAATATCATTGGTAAATTATTTCGTGCACGATTTTTAAGTATATAATGATAATGATACTATATTCCTATTGTTCTACTTCTTTTTTGTTTTTTGTAACAATGGATGGAGAGAGTGATAAACGGTAGTTTCCCTTGTTATATGCGACTATAATGACTCTTTGCTGTTATTAAATAGTGGAGAAAGTTACAATTAAAATGAGATTGAGAGGTCTTTCTTGATTTTACAGATAGTGATTTATGATTATTCTATGAATTGATGGAGTAATTTGTCTCGTTAATTTCATTAACGAACAAGGCTTCAACATGTTGAATAGCTATATTGAATATATTTGAGAAAGTTACAACTAAGTATACATCGATTGTTAAATAGCTATGGTTAATATTGACTGTTTTACATCAATAAACTTATAGCCTACTGTAATTAGAGTAATTTTCGGTGTTAAAAAGTCAAAGATTCGATTTTGGACATAACCAATGTATTAAAAATATTGATCGTTTTATATTAAAACATAAAGGATCAAATTCATACTTTTATACCGCCTAGACAGGCACATCTGATGATTGCAGTACCGTCACAACACTAATTCACGTGTTACATTTGTGGCATGAAATTGTGACTTCCAATGAATTAGGACCAGTGCATCACTGGCTTCAGACTAAACTGCACAGGTGTTACCCCTCCTATTCCAGTGAATTATCTACGAATTATTTCTGATTGATCATGCAGAATCATGGTACTATTGCAGAATTTTCGAACACTGTTATAGAGGGAAAAAACAATTACGAATCATAATTTGACACCAAGTGGTTAAAATTGAATGAGTTCCAGTGAGTACTGGTCCTGTATGAACACAGTCAGTTCGTCATGATATGCATATTCAGGGTGGTCCTTGTTAAACTGCAGGTCTGCCATGACAATTCATGCACGTAAGCTCTGGTGGACTCCTTCATAACTGAATCAGGTCATAGCATCTAACCCAGAAATTTCCAGACGTCTTCTCGTTCCTCTTCTTTATTAATAATAACCAATAAGTCGCTCGATTGGTAACTCAAATGATAATAAATATTTACAAGTTTGAGTAATGTTATGGATTCAGTAGAAAATTTGTCGGAGAGACACAAACTGTTAAATGGATGCAACAATTAGAAATTTTCGTGAAAAAAAATGATTAAACTCGTAACTTGATGGATTTTTAGGTTTGAACGACTTGTACAAAGTCGCAAGTTCAAGTTTACACAGTATAACATTTTCTTTGAATTCTTTTTCACAGTTCTTTAAATAAATAAAAAGTAGTACAACACTCGTATTATGCACGGTAAATTAAAATATTTTTATTTAAATTAATAAATAATATATATTTTTGTTTCATTTTTTTTTAAATTATTATTTCAATGAGAAAAATCAAAATATTAGCAAACTGGCAAAAATTATAACTATTAAATATTTAAAAATATTATGAAATTTTATAATTTTATTCATAATTCCTTCATGAACTTAATATATTATTTATTTTTCCTAGAGAATTATATAGATTCATTAAAATAAAATATTTTAATTAAGTAAATGCTTATGCGTGTTTTGAATTAAGTCAATATAACCAATATTATCATAATTTAATTGAAAGTATCAAATCACCATTAATTTTTATATTTGATTCTTTACTTTTAAAAAGTCTAATACGTTGACATTTTGCTAGTTCATTCTAAATCATCTACTAACTACAAATTTAAATATCAAATTTACTAACCAAATTTTTCATCATAGTGTTAAATTTATATAACTATATTTATATGTGGAGTAATATATATTGATTTAAATGTATATATTGATACATATACTAATTTATTTTTGTTATGTAATTATTAATTTTAGAAATTTTTTAATATTATATTACAAAAAGAAAAAAACAGATATATTTAAAAAAGTCATCGCATATGAATCAGTTAAAATGCCACTTGTTTCATTAATTGCTACCATTTATTGCTGAGATTTTATTATTGTTTGATGGGTTATAACTAATAGTTTCACTATGGTTTAAGGTTGCTAGGGAGTGCTTCAATAAACGCGAGATGATGACAGAAGAGGTGAATTTCACTCCCTTTTCTTTGATAATTGATTGGTAACAATGTGAAAGCTTTTTTAATCTTTGTTTCTAGGATTTTTTTTTTCTTTTGTTTTAGGAAAGAAGGCCGTCCACAGAGCTCCGCTAAGTTGAATATAATATAGATGTCTTATCACTGCTTAGTTTACCATGCAGTGCTTAGTTTCTTTTCTTCCAATTGGCCATTACATCTGTAGGGATAATGTAGCCCTCCCTCCCTCCCTCCCTCCCTCCCGTCTCTCTCTCTCTCTCTCTCTCTCTCTCTCTACTCCCCTCCGCCAACCTCCCTCCCTTCCAACCCCAACCCTCCCATCTTCTCTCTTTCTAACTAGCACAGTCTTCTTCAAACCTCCTCTTACCTTTAAATAAACACACTGGCATCTTCATCATCATCATCATCACTCCTCACTCTCTTTGTTCTTTTCTACCTGCAACTTCACTTTTTCTCTCTTTACATATATGCTCACTTTCACTGTGTTACTCCTTTCTACAGCGCCAAAGTACTAAATATCTTTCTTCTTACCAATACCAACAAAAAATGAGCAACTCTCTCACTCTCCTTCCTTTTCTTGCTTTCCACACCCCTCGCTTTCTCCCTCTCCCTTATTTTCCATATCCCTAATTCATTTCCATCATCACCTCCATCTCTCCCTTTCTCTCTTATTCAATGCCGTTTGTCTCCAGGAAAGTGGGCAAATACTCTTGATTTTAACATGTTAACTACAAATTTAATTACATTGATACAGATAACATTTTATTATAGTAGTGGAAGTCATTTTTCTTTTTTGAAACAAACAACCCGAAAGTGGAAACAAAGCCAAACCAACCTTAGTTGAAGCCACAACAGGAACTGCCTTGCAATGTTGACAGCTTCAGCAAATAACACTAGAAACAAGAAAGGAGGAAAAGAATTTTAGGAATTCAATTTTCAGAACTTCATTTCTATCTTTATATCTAGATTCTAATAATTAATGAAGCATGAATTATTCCATTCATAAAAAGAAGAAAATGAAAGAAAATAATCAAGAATGAATGAGAAAAGTGGGCAAATACAATTGATTTTTACATGTTAACTATAAAATCAATTTCGGTAAGTGATACAAATATTATTTAAAAAATTAATTCCAATTATCAACAAAAGGTTAGGTCTTCAAAACATTGTTTAATTAGTAAAAGTCGATGTATTGTTCTCTGTCATTCATTAGAAAACATTAACGTGGTTAGTCCAAGAATAGCATTAAACACAACTTCACTCGTCATGAAACTTTCTGCTTGTTAAAGAATAGAATCAATAATTATCTAGCTTCATTCCCCTCTCTCTCCCCCCAAGACAGAGATTGATTGCCCAGGTGTGGAGTACTTCGAGGTTCATGGTAACTGCTGGAATAAATTTGCTGTCAACTTTTCATCTTCTCTGCTCGAAGCACATATTCATGGTAGATGTGGGTTTGATATTTGGAAAGGGATTTCCCAAGTTAAGTTTCTGGTGTTGTCTAATGATGTCATGTCAGTATGTTTTTGATGACATTTAATTGACTTAATCCTCTTGTATTTGTCTTTATATATTGAGTTTGTTTAACTTCTTTTTCCATTTATAATGTTATATGCATTATGTTATGTAGTCTCTGCGAATCAATGATAGCAAGTATTCCCTGCCAACATTTTATAAGGTTGTCCAAGTGGAGCTACGTGTTGGTGAGTTTGTTCATTGGGACTTCCTACCGAGCTTACTTGAGAGCTCACCTAAACTAGAAGTTCTTATCTTTCCAAAGGCAGGTTAGAATGTCTTTTATCTATAATTTTTTTTAACATTAATTGAAAAACTACTGAGAGTTTTATGACATAAAACTTTTAAAGGAGAATAAACAAAAAAAAAAATTAAGGAGAGAATCTGTTGCACATATAAAAGTTTTGTGATATACATAAAGCAACTTTTTTTAGATAATTCCTTGAACCTGCAGTAAATCGACTGGCAATGTTTCAATTTGATTTTTACGAGCTAGTTTTAGTCTATTTTCAAAAACAAACCTCCAAGTAGCCCATAAAAATTTGGACCGAAACCAGTCTAAAATTGGGCCGAAACCAATCTAATTCTATTGTGTAATAAAGAATGTCCTCCTCCTTCCTCTCAAGTACAAGATCAAGCACAAATTTGGTTTGCACTGCTTTACTTCTAACATCAGCAACATATTTAGCACGTATACCTACTATCTGTGTGTCACATCTTTGTGCAATCTTTTCTTCTTCCCTAGCGGCATGTTCAGGTTCCTCAAATCTCAAATCATCTTCTGACGTTCATCAGAAGACAAAATTTACTTTTTTGATGTCTACAAACAATACTTAGATAGTTCTCAAATGCTCAAAAAGGCATCTTAAAATTCTAAAACGAAAATCTTACCCAAAATAGAAAATGATGAATCATCGTCCAATCATTGTAGAACCGGGCTCCAAAAACCATAAGCAAGAAGAGAAATCTAAAAAGCAAACAAATCATCAGTAAGCTATCTTTCTTAACCAAACATCTTAAGAAAAGGTAAATAAACCATCTTACCTCATCAACATGATGAATATGGAAGCCAAACTTGTCTGTTGTGGATACATTGAAGAAGATTGACTTTTCTTCAAAAGAGAGAATCTGTTGAATTTGTGATATAAAATTTTTAAGGGAGCATAAACAGAAAAAAAATAAGGAGAGAATATGTTGGACATATAAAAGTTTTGTGATATACTTGAAGCAACTTCTCAGAAAATTCCCTGAACCTAAAGTAAATAGACAAGGAGTGTTTCAATTTGATTTTTTTTCATGTGATGGTTTTGGTCTATTTTAAAAAACATGCCCAAAACTAGCCCGTGAAAAAAGTGTCCTAAAACCAGTCTAAAATTGGAGAGAAACCAATCTAATTCCATCGTGCAATAAAGAATGTCCTACTCCTTCTCAAGTACAGGATCTAGCACGGATTTGGTTGCCTTACTTCTAGCAGCAGCAACATGTTTTACACCTATAGCTGCTATCTGTGTTGCACATCTCTTTGCAATCTTTTCTTTTTTTGTTTCATTTCTCTTGTAGTACTTGAGCCTGACGACACATTCACACATTCCTCAAATCTTGAATCATATTTTCCATTCATTTAAAGACAAACTTTGCATTCCTGATGTCTGCAAACAGTACTTAGATAGTTCTCAAATGCTAAAAAAGGCATCTTAAAATTCTAAACGAAAATCTTACCCAAAATCGAAAATGATAAATTATAGCCCAATCATTGTAAAACCGGACTCTGAAAACCACAAGCAAGAAGAGAAATCTGAAAGCAAACAAATCATCAATAGACCATCTTTCTTAACCAAACATTTTAAGAAAAGGTTAATGAACCATTTTACGTTATCAACATGATGAATATGGAAGCCAAACCTGTCCACCATGGATACATTGAAGAACATTGACTTTTCTTCGGAAGAGAGAATATGTTGAACACAAAAGTTTTGTGATATAAAACTTTTAACTTCTAATGGAGAATAAACAAAAAAAGTTTGAGAGAATCTATTGGACATATAAAAGTTTTGTGATATACTTGAAACAACTTTTCAAAAAATTCCTTGAACTTGAATTAAATCAACAAGCAATGTTTCAGTTTGATTTTTTCACGGGTTGGTTTTGGTCTATTTTCAAAAACATGCCTGGAACTAGCCCGTGAAAAATTGGATTGCAACTAGTCTAATTCAGTCGTACAAACTATATGTCAGATGATGAACCTTTGATGTTATTCAAATAAGTGGTATTTAAAGGAAAGAAAATGCTAAAGAATACAAGCTATAAGGTACATGTGCTAAAATAGCGGAATTTAGAATCTAAATGCCACTAAACAAGCCTCATATAATTCTTCCTTATACCTTATAGTTAGATTCTCAATTCCTCAACTAAACAAGTGGCATATAATTCCTCGACTTTCATTATTTAAAGGTTGTTGTTTTGACTTTTGAGCATGAAATGGTATTACATGTGCCAAAGTATATATAAAATTTAAAGCAAAAAGATTTAAATTTCTCTTTATTAAGATTCTTAATTATGTCCAAAATATCCTCAAGTTTATTAAAAGAATCTTAAATTTTTATTTATGGTTAAAAAAATGTCATGAATATTGAACAAGCTGGTTGAAAATACATAACCCGCATCCACATAAACTACCTATATTATAACTCAGTTACTTATCCGCAACTTTTATTGATTGTTTTTAGACTTCTAATGTTCATCCATTAACTCTTTCTTCATTCTTTGAAAAATTTTCATTACTTTGTGTGTTGCCATGCAAACTAAAGTGGATTGGGAATGCCATCACGACAGGAAGGTTCAAAACTTTTCGAAAAAGATATTACTATAGCTTACAAAAGCAACATGATTTATTTACAAGAAAAAAACTTAAAAAACCAATAAAACTAAACATTAAGTACCAATAGCACACAATTTTTTAGTCCAAACCATTAGTCTGAAAAAAGTTAAACCAATTTGTCTAGTGTTTTATTAACTATAAATTTCTCTAATTATTACATGTTGTTATAAATTAAGTTTCATCACATCACCTAATTGTAACATCACACACCATTAGGAGATGTGGTGAGATTTGGTTAGTTTATAACGACTAAGTAGACAATTTGGGTTAAACTATTCAAACTAGTGGTTATATATATAGAGAGAGAAAGAAAGAATAGAAGAATACCAGCCGATCTAGAGACAACGAGTTAGAGGTGAGTTTAGACCATCTGGTTGGTTCAAATCCTCTTTTCTGAACCTGCAGTGGATTAGGCTGGAA
The DNA here is from genome assembly GCA_948243855.1 of Flueggea neowawraea. Lineage (NCBI taxonomy): Eukaryota > Viridiplantae > Streptophyta > Magnoliopsida > Malpighiales > Phyllanthaceae > Flueggea > Flueggea neowawraea. Next base: position 22,955 of record CAODLS013851824.1, read on the forward strand.
GCCTGGTAAGAACTTTAATCTAAGGCAGTTGAGAAGAACTCTAGTTTCGGTGAAATGCCATAAGGAAGTAGGCAGGCATTGTCAACAGAGCATGAAGGTCCCAAAGTTTTTAGATTAATTGAAAAATCACTGAGAGTTTTATTTCTTTGCTGGTCAGGGACTGGTGGCACCTAAAGAATATGGAAGTGGTTTTCGCAGTCACAACCCAGAATTATTGCCTGAATGTTTGATCTTTCATCTGAGGGTAATTAAAATTAACAATTTTGTGGGAATGCTAGGTTGAAGTTTACCTTGTGAAGTATATGCTCAAGCGTGGAGAAGCACTTGAAAAGATTGAAATTGAATGTTGCGATCTGGGTCGAAAGAGGGGGATGAAGAGGAAACAAGAAGAGCATCTACACTACTTAGAAAGCATTGAAAAAGCTTCTAGTTCTTATGAACTTCTTCTCTTTGACCCTGACACTGACACTAACTAAAGCTGTATTTTGTTGCACTGCTTTGCTTTTATGAATACCTGCAACTTGGTATCCAAACTGCCATTGTTTTTTGCCTCCAACTTTCATGTTGGTTATCTTTGTGAAGTTCACTAGTATTATCTTGAAGTAATGCTTCCTGGAACGTTTATATTTTGATTCAAACTTAAGGAGCTTGTTTTGCCAAGTTATATTTTTATCTTCTTCACTTGTAATATCATGCTTTGATTGTGGTGTTCCTGTATCAATCTCTGTCCTGAACTCGAGCTACCGAACAAGTAAAGTCCGTCATGTATGATTTAATCTTGACATTGTAGTGACCGAGAAATTTACAGAAGGAATTTTGTAAGTGCAGAAAGTTGAAACTAGAAAGATTTGAAGCAAAGCTAGCAATGAAGATAGGCAAATTGATACAATTTTGGTGTGGTTAATCAACCTTTTCCAATATCAATTGATTTAATGTGTTGTTTGTGTTGATTATTTTGGTGTGGGACTAAAAGCAACTTTTATTAAAACAGGAACTAATAGTATAATTTTACACTATTGGAGGACCACACACACCTCACACACTTCTCTCGGGCACACTCAATTTTCACTATCACTGCCGCACTCTATTCTCTATATGTAACATTACAATAAAATATGGTCCTATTTATAGACTCGTTAACCGACTTCACAAAGTCGATTCTCTTTATTTTTCTTTTTTTGTTATCATTAATATTCTAGACATTTCATGACATTAAAACCGTAATTGCTAATCAAACATAATTCTAGAAGAATATTATTCTAGAGAATTCTTGAAATCAAAACCTTCATTGCTAATCAAAGGCGGTGCTGACTTCTTCAATTCTCCCCTTCAGCAGCGACTTGTTCATTCAATATTGACCTTGATATCATTCCAAGTGGCTTCCTAAAATTTTCAAATTTGACGCTGTTGAGGCCTTTCGTAAAAATATCTGCCACTTGTTCTTCAGTCTTGACTTGATGCATTTCTAATTCTTCTTGTAGAACTTTTTCTCTAAGGAAATGATAATGTACCTCCACATGTTTTGTTCTCGCATGAAATATCAGATTTTCTGCGAGACGGATTGCTGATTGATTGTCACAATAATGTGGTACTGAATAATTTGTGTATTGGTGGAGGTCTTTCATTAACTGCATCAACCACGTACTTTCTTGAGATGCCACAACTGCTGCTCTATATTCTGCTTCTGTCGTTGATAATGATACAGTTGGTTGTCTTTTACTACACCAGGAAACTACTCCAGAGCCAATACTGAAAACATACCTAGTGGTTGATCTTCTAGTGTCATGATCTCCTGCGAAATCAGCATCACAATAGCTGACCAATTTGCATTCTTTATTTTCTTGTAGTGAAGACCATATTCAATTGTACGCTTGATGTACCTCAAGATCCATCGAACAGCTTCTAAGTGGGGCTTCTTAGGATTTTGCATGTATCGACTGACAACTTCAATTGCATAAGAGATATCTGGTCTAGTCAACTTCAGGTAGATGAGACTACCTACCAACTGCCGATACATTGTCCCATCTTCTAAGTCATTGCCTTCATATGCACAAAGCTTCGCATTTGCTTCCATAGGTACTGATATAGGCTTGCACTCAAGCATTCCAAACTTTTGTAGGAGATCTTTGGCATACTTCTGTTGACAGAGGAATAATCCATCTTTTGTTCGATCAACTTCCACGCCAATAAAGTGCTTGAGCTCTCCAAGTTCTTTAATTTGGAAGCGAACAGACAAATTCTCTTACGTTCGACGTATGTCTCTTTTGTCATCTCCAATGATGATTAAATCATCCACATACACAAGCACTATAGCTACTTTTCCAGCCTCAAATTTAACAAATAAACTAGAACCTGCATGTGCCATAACATACCACTTTGAGTTAGGAATTCTGCTATCTTACCGTACCATGCTCTCGGTGCCTGCTTTAATCCATAAAGGGCCTTTTTTAGTTTGCACATGTAGTCTGGATGTCTTATGCTCTCAAAGCCTCTCGGTTGGATCATATAGATCTCTTGATCCAATTCTCCATGCAGAAATTCATTCTTTACATCCATTTGCCATAGCTTCCAATCTTTGCCAGCTGCGAGCGCTAGAAGGACCTGTATAGTTGTGATCTTTGCTACTGGACTAAGAGTCTCATTATAGTCTAGTCCATCCTGTTGAGAGAAGCCTTGAGCTACAAGTGGAGCTTTATACCTTTCAACTGAACCATTAGGAAGAGTCTTAACCTTGTATACCCATTTGCAAGAAATGGGTTTAACATCTCTCAGCTGTGGCACTAGATCCCAAGTTTGATTTTGCTTTAATGCTTGAATTTCTTCATTCATAGCTTGTATCCAAGCTAGGCTCTGTGATGCCTCTTCATATGTCAATGACTCATTTTGACATTCTAGCTCTGTGACAGCAGCATTAGCGTATTTTGGATTTGGTTTTCTTATCCTGCTTGACCTTCGAAGTTGAGATTGTGGACTTACAATCTCTTCTTTTTCTTGAGTTGGCCTTGCCTCCTCTGCTAGTCTTTCATATACTCATGTCTGCTATGGGTTTTGAGTTGACTCATGCTCAATAATATCTTCATTTCTTTCTTCATTTGCTTGAGGATGTAAGCACATTTTGGTAGTTTGCTCCCCCATTTTCTCTTGCAACTTATCTTCAATTTTTTTTGAATCTGGTAACTCTTCCTTTTGTGGAGACCACCAAGATGATGCTTCATCAAATACCACATTCATTGACATGTAGCAACGACTAGTAGTAGGATCGCAACACTTCCACCTTTTCTTTAGCTGTCATAACCAATAGGATACATCGAATTGCTTTCTTACCAAACTTGCTACGTAAATGACTTGGCACAAACACGTGGAATACACAGCCAAAAAAAAGAAAGTGTTTAACCGAAGGTTTGGCATTCCATAATTTTTCAAAAGGCGAGACAAATCCAAGTCGTGGTTGAGGAAGCCTATTAATCACATATAGGGCTAGTTTCAAGCCGAGCCGAGCCGATCTTTTGGAGTGTTTAAGTTTGGCTAGTCTAAAATCTTTCGAGCTCAAGTTTGAATTCTAACTCTCTTACGAGCTCAAAATCTTGTTCAAGCTCGGCTCGTCACAAGGCTCGCGAGCTTTTGAAGTTCGGCTCAACAAAGACTCAAATAAATTCGTACACGAAATTTGCTAGTTCAGCTTTGAAAACATCTCTAAAAAGAATATAATCAAATTTAGGTTAATTCAATAAAATCATGTTGAGCATGTAATTGAATCAAGAACTATTTGAAGTTTCAATTTGTTTCACAAGTTCAATCTAATATTAGATCATCTTATGCAAGCATGCTTGTACTTTTATAGACAATGTCAATTAGTATAAGTTTGAATTTTTGTTGATATAATCCAAATATTAAATACTATTCTAAATATAAACATATTTTTTTATAATTTAGTTTAACACACACACCCACACATATATATACGCACGTGTATATATATAGACGAGC
>CAODLS013855387.1:0-11255 GCA_948243855.1 Flueggea neowawraea
ATTCATTTCTGTTCCTCATTGTGCCAAATTTACAATGTTATTAAACATCCATGCCTTGCATTCTTGGAAATGTTGAATTGGAGAAACACACAATTACTGATGATGTAATGTCTTCTTTAGGAGAGTATGGCAACAAAGACCGGGATGTCTGAGACCTATCCATGGTTGTAACCACGGTATGCAAAAGAGAAATTTTAGTTTTAAGTTCTTGTAATCCTTCACCATGCACTCAATAATCTGTTCTTCTTTTAGGTGATCAGCATCTTGCAGAAACTGTTGCAAATGTTCTCACCTCACTTCCTTTTATTGCTCTTGGAATCCAAGCTCCAAGGTAGTAGTTATGAAAAACTTGGTAAACATGAATAATCTCATAGTTAAATCTTATTAAACTTTGCTTTAATGTGCGTCAGGAAAAAATTAAATAATAAGTTGTATGCTAACTCGTTAATTGGAGTTGGAGTCGCATCTAGTTTATATCACACTTCAAGAGGAAGACTGAGAAAATACTTCAGATGGTTGGACTACACAATGATAGCCACAGCAACAGTAGTAAGTTGGCTAAATTAATTCACAATTTGTAATCAAGCAAAGTTTTGACTCTGAATTTTTTAATTTAACATATGATCAATGTTAACTATTTACGAGTCTCCTAATTCCTGGCCACCATAGTGATTAAACAATATTTTTTAAGAGTTGATTTGTTTCCTAATCATCATTTGTTCATCTAAGCTCAAAAATCCATGTATGTGTTCATATGAACCCTAGGCCTTGAACTGAGAGCTGAAATGTTGCTGAACGTGTTGTAGAGTAAAAATGTTTAACTGGGACATTAGCAATAGATAAAGAAAGCTCTATCTGAAAAATAGGCCCTGTATAATTCTGTAATTTTTTAATGCTTTAATCCAACTTTGTATACTTTGTAAGAAAAAAATTACCTTAAGTTAGCTGAAAAGAGATATATTATTGCATCATTCTTGATTACTATTTAACTGAAAATTCTTTTTTTTTTTTCAGTGTTTGTCTAGGGCTCTACGAAGTGAGAACCCGAAGTTGCTGATGGCAGCCTCTGCAGCGTTATTGCCTGTCCAGCCCTTGATGGTGTCTGCTATCCACACAGGGATGATGGAGGTAATACCAATTCTTTGTTCCTGTCATAAATTTTGGCATTGATCCATAAAGTTTATGGACTAACACAATAGTTCAGGGAGATGATTGATTCTGAATAGCTAGTGCTTATTGCGTAATGATTCGTTCTCCTTTATGTCTTTTTATTACTGAAGAATTCCATATTATAAATTATATATCCACACACTAGTTTTCATTCTTACTACAAAACACAGGTGGCGTTTGCGAAAAGAGCTTTGAAAGATCCAGACTTGAGGATGGTACATAACGTACATAAGATGTCTTCATTGTTGGGAGGTGCATTTTTCATTGAGGATGATTTATTTCCAGACACTCCTTTCCTTCATGCTGGGTGGCATCTCGCCGCAGCAATTGGTGTTGGCACCTGTAACAAGCTTTTAGAGTAGTGTAAATATTCAGATTTCTTCGATGCATCTCATTTACCGGGAAAGCTGGCGCTTCTACGAAAACATTAACAAGGCTACGTTTCAGCAGCTGTGTTTCTGTTTTCAGGTAAGAAATGGAGGAATTCAAGTTTTCAATTAGCTTAAAGACGTAGTTCAGCAGTCTAATTGACGCTGGACTTCCTAATTCTTTCCACCACAAAATGAGAAAAGGGTGGCTGTATTATTCTTATAATAGTTAGTCATGTTACAACGATTTCTGTAGAATAATGTATGTGCTTATATCAAATCAGTGATCAGAAAAGGAAATCTTTTTTAACTCCACCTGGTTCTTGAGTTCTCAAGTTCTTGGAGCTTGGCATTGATGTTTAGCATTTAAAAGAAAAAGGAGGAAAAAGAAGAAAAAAAGAAGATTTTATTACATAAATTTTATTGATGTTTACATAGATTTTTCAATCTTACGTAATTTGCTAATCTTAAGATATATATTTTCATCATTTGCTCAGTGTTCTCATTATTTGTAAGATTTTATTATATTGTCCCTTGTTATTTTAGCTAATTTTACTTTTCGCTGATATTCTTTGTCGGGATGTAAAAAAGAGACATGAACGACGCAATAATTGAGATATTATAACTCTGCCTCGAATTCCAAATGTATTGGATAATATAACTAGCTAATCTCATTAATACAGCAATTAACATTGTATAAAACATTGGCTCAATTCGAATTAATGATGAAAATAATTTTGCAAACATCCTAATAAAAATTCAACATGATCCCCTCTAGAATAAATCGTAAAAATCAAGCCCTCAACAAATGAAATTATAAAAACATATTCAAATCTCCAATATACAATCACCACAATATTTACTGAACTCTAAGAACTCAACTATAGTAATCCTTATATATACATCAACGTTATCTAAATAAATATTATAACCATAACTTTGTGCATCAAAATATCAAAAAGAACAAGAAAAGGGGACAAAATCATATATAACGCACTACGCGAACATTTCTTGACAAAATGTTACAAGCCTAATTCTATTCCGACCTCCTTTCTCGAATGAGCTCGAACATGTTCCAAGGTAGAGGTACCTTACTATTGAGGCTAACTCCACGGCTTAGCGTTAGAGTTGTACTAGCTCGCACTCAAACACTTAAAAAATAGGATAGAACTCTAAACAAAATTTAAAAACGTGTATCTATTAGCATGCACGTATATATAATGGTAACGCACATTTTCTTTAGTATATATACGAACTGACATTTGACCGAAGTTCACTATATAAGAATTTGAAAATTCACTATTTCGAACGTGCAAATTGTAGCCTTTTTTTCTTAATCTCTCTCTTGTTGTAATATCTTGCCCGTTTTAGTTAGATTTTATGTAGCCTCCCATTCAATTTTGATTTGATCATAGAGAGTTTCAGATAATCCTTGGATGCTCAAGATCTCGATTGAGTGTTGAGAGGATGGTTGAATGTTTGAAGTTGATTAACGACAACGAGTATATGAGTTAAAGTCATTTTCAAGCCCTTGTGATAGAATGTCACTTGAGTAACCAAATTAAGTCACTCAAGTGAAATGAACCATTGCTCACTCGAGTGAACCGTGGCGGTTACTCGAGTGAGACAAGTTTTGGATTACTCAAGTAATATTTTCAGTTACTTGAGTGATCTGTGATTCCAGGGGATGAACTAGGCAAATTTAACTCGAGAGATAGGGCTTTGTCAGTCGATTGAGCCATGGAAAATTCCGAAACGCACCATTTTGGTATGGGAGTTTTATAAATACCCCCAAACTCGACTCCTTTGGTTCCTAATTTTCAGTTTCGTATCTCCTACTCCCAAATCCGTCCCATTTGCTCTCCCATTGCTTCTCCTTTGTTCCTTACATTCCTAGAGGTAAGATTAAGATCCTAATCCTTTTCTTTCTTCATTTTATGCAAGATTTTTCATGATTTGTTGGAAGAATGTTTTTGAGCTTTTGGTTTGGATTTTGGATTTCTGTTAGTTTCTGATAAAATGGGAGTTGTAGGATGTTATATTATGATAGATTAAGGTTAGAACCACTTGATTTGAGCTTTGGTTTGAGAGATTTGACAAGTTATTGTACATGCTAGGGTTTGTGACTGTTTTGAGAGGAATTTCTGATTTTGCTCGAATTTTTGGATGGTTCTAAGTTAGCTTCTATTAGGTTATGCTAGAATGAGCATGAATGTGTATGGGTTTTGGTTTGGAATCAAAGATTGAAGATTTCATGGTGATTTGCTTAGGGTTTTGTGTATGGAAGTTGGAGTTCTTGAGGATTTTGAGTTATTTGGATGAAATGAATCATGGATTTATGTTTAGGAGGTTGAATTAAGTTGATTGGAGTGGCTTGGAACATTGGGAGTCGAGTTGTACAAACTTAGGAGTGATTTTGGTAAATTTCTACCGAAAGGACTAGGCTTAATATTTATTATGCTTGGGTCTAAAATGTAATATTTCAACACTTTGAGGTTTAAATCGAAAATAGAAATATTTTGGAGTCTGGATCATAATCTTATGAGACGTTTGAATTTCGAGACTAGAGTATTAGATTTTTGATTGATATAGGACTTCTAACATCGTCTAGGTTGGGTCTGCATTTGCATCTCTGCCTTATTTGTATTGCCACAATCATCGTATTGATTCTTTGTGAAAATATTTTGTTTTAATTCAGTTCGATTTCTGAGGTGACCAGCCATCAAGCGGTGGTCAGTGATTCAGAGTTTAGTAGCTCGGTATCCAGGTGAGTGGATGGTAGCTTCAAATATATAGGTTGTGTAGCTCTAACTAATATATTTTTGTTGTGCTACGACCATAGCATGTAATTCGGAGTAACTAAAGGATCGAAAATCCTAAAATCTGATATTCGTGAAAATCTTTATGATGAAATTCAATTTGGAAACTATTATGTTTTTTATTTTGAAATAAATATTGTGTTTTGATATTTATTATAATTCTTATACTGGATACTCTGCTTTGGAATTTTGACACATTTTCTATGGCAACAATTTTGTCTGGACTTCTGAATATTTTCTAATAAACTGGTTATGTGATTTTAATAATCAGTAATTCATTTTTTTGAACTTTCATATATAAGTTATATCATATATATTTCCCTTTGTTTTTAATACGCTCTGATGCAAGACTATTTGTTTTGATTTGATAATACAATATATGTTTTCAATATGGGGCACCCATGCTACGTAAGGTAAACTTAGCCTTTGGTATACCAATGCATTGAGAAATCCCAGCTACCAGGGATTTCAGAAGCCATATGTTCCAGCCCAACACATGATTTGTTTTTACTTAGTGACAGATACCACATTTATTATATACTTAGAGTTGTGGCGGAGACCACACCTGATATACTACATCATTGTTTTTTGTCCCTTATCCACGACATTATATTTTTGCAAACACAACTATTATTATCATGCCTGCGTGGCAGACCTTTTGATTCTAGAATTTCTAATAAGCTAAAAAGATTTATATACTTTGTTTTTGGATCTATTCTGAAATTTTTGATAAAGCTTAAAAAGGCTTTTGGACTTTGTTTTTTGGATCTTTTGATAAACTATAAGATTTCTGAAGAATTTTACCATGTTGTTGAAAGTGTACTAGCTTTGATAAATTTGAAAATGCTTTTGAAAGATTTTGCTTAGTCCTTGAATGTAAGCATGTCTGATATATGCTTTGTTTGCAAATGTTTTCAAAATGGATTTTTGAAAACACTATTACTTATATATAATGTGTATACTCATATGTATATTTGGCTATATTTGCATGCGGTAGTTTTAAACTATTTTCAAAACAATATTTGTGAGGCACATATAAGGCGTTTTGGAGTGTTATCCATCACTGGGTTCTTACCCATTTCTTTTGTTTTATCCATGTTATTCTTACCTTTTAGGTGATTTTGGTTGATTATGATCTTCGGCATCTAATACTCAGTGAGGTATCCTGAAGTTGCAGTCAATGCCCTTTTGTTCAGGCTCCGTTAGCTATTTTGTTAGTTGCTCCATACCGGAATACACGTGGGTGTATAGTTTTGTATGCTTATTCAACATTTAATATGTTTTTTATTATTTGAAATTATTTATAATCATTATTATTATTATTATTATTAATTTATGTTTTAAAGAAATTTGAATTTCTATTTAGTTATCTGAATTAAATGGTTCTTTTAAAAATCATTTGCAATATATTTTGGGTATAAGTTCTATTTCTCCCAGGCTTGTGCGGGTCGAGCTTCCATAGACGGTTCACCTCGTACACCGATAATGGTTTAGAAACGGTCGTGACTCTTGCAATATATATTTTTTAAAATGTAGATGATATGGAATACGGCCCAGACCTGCAAATTAGCCGTCTGAGATTGGGAGTCTTCAGGTGCTTGCATGATGATCAGTGGGCCATCCTAACGACGTTACCCTGTCAAGGTGTTGGGATAACTTCACAAATCCTACATTGATTAGGAATAGTTTTGGAGAAAGTATTTTTCCCATATTTTTTATATATAAGAAAACCAAGGGGCCTTTTCTCTATAAATAGCCCTTGAGCATTAATTGTCTAGTATCACAAATCTTAGCAAAAATTTAACATTTTTACTAAATTAAAATACTGAATTTGAATTTTTTCATGCACCAAACAAATTTTGACAGATAGAAACACGCTTGAAATATGTTGCAAAAATGCCAAACTTTTAATTGACTGAGAATTTGAGATATTTTCGCAAAAAATTGTGATATTTTTGTGAGAAATTGATTTTTTTGCCGAAAAAGATAAATTCTAATGGAGAAAAATCTAATGTTTCAGAATGTATCCAAAATGTATCTAGTGGTATCCATATGTATCCAAATGTCTCCAAATCACTTTTTTTTTGTATAAAATTTGATTTAATTAATTTTGGATGTAATATTTTTTTTAAGTTAAAAGCCTCCAAATAATAAATTTTAATATAATTTTTACAAGTTTTTCAATAGTCTCCAAAATATATCCAGATCTCAAATATTTATATATTTTTTTATAGTATCCAAATATATCCAAGTGTCTCAAAATTTCAGTTTATATATATATTTTTCATACTTTCCAAATCTATCCTAATGTATTCGTAAGTCTCAATTTCAATTTGTACAAAACCAAGGGGATTTACGTAATTTTAAGAAAAATAAAAAAGAGGCAGCAGTTAGGGTTTTGGAATCCTAGCCGCCGCCATCAGTAGTATCGCATCCTCAAAGACGAAGGATGACGTGGAGACCAGTGAAGAGAGATGACGACAGGCGTATCAACGAAAAAGATAACAGCGGTATAGATCAGTGAAGCGAAAGGATGACGGAGGAGAGAGCATGGGAGAAACCGTAGAGATCGATCGAGAGAGATAACTGAGAAGACGAGGAGAGATGACGACGATGAAAGTGAGCAACAAAGAAGAGAACATAGACGGCGGAGAGACGAAGGAAAGAAAGAGATATGATGATGTAGAGAAAAAGAGGGAAGCAAGGAAGCGAGGCGGCGGTGAAGATTAGGATTAGGGCTAAGGGCTTGTTTGGTTGAGGAAAGGGAGAGATTAAGAGAGAGACATTGGGAGAGAGAAATGATGAAAGAGAAAAAAGTGATGAAATGAGACGAGAAATTCACTTTTATTTGACTGAATGTGACATTTTTCAACTAAAGAATAAAAAAAATGATAGCTGGGAAACTGAGCTTTAAAAAATTTGGCATTTTAGTGATTATGAACCTTGTCTTCCTTAGGTCAAAATCTAAATATTGATTTAGGTATCTAGCATAATTAACTCCAAATCTTAAACTAGTTAATTATAGAGGGTGTAACTTGGGCTTTGGGTTTTTAAGAGTGAGAAGGTTTTAATAATTTTGTCCGTCCAAAAATTGTAGTATTTATTTTAGTGGAGATCATAGATGTAGGTCTATTGAGAGACGGAATCACGTTAAAAACATGTTCTCTTCTCTTTTTCTCTATTAATTATTTATTTTCTTATGTAGGTGTGTTCGTATGTTTGGACCCCAACAAGTGTTATTAGAGTGGAAGACTCATTCTAGGGAGAAGAATAGAGGAAGAGTAAAAGAACACTTGTAGAGAAGATGTCGACCACGACATTGAAGTATAAGGTCCCATTGTTTGATAGAAAGAACAATTTCACGCTATGACAGAGCATGATTCAAGACTATTTGGTGTAGCAGAGTCTTGACATCGCATTAGAGAATGAAAAGCCTAATGGTATGAAAGATGGAGACTGAGGTACCATCCAAAAGAAAGCTATTATTATTATCATGCTAGCACTTGCTCTCCAAATTAAAATTACTGTGTTGAAGGAGACATCTCCTAATGTTTTATGGAATAAGTTGGAGAGCACCTATTTATTGAAGCCGTTGACTAACCGATTGTGTCTGAAGATGAATTTGTGTACCCTAATAATGGATGAAGGAGGTAATATTCTTGACTACATTAACAATTTTAATTATTTAATTTGTCAGTTATTGAAATTTGGGGAGAAAATTGAGGAAGAGCAGTCATTGCTTCTGTTAGCATCATTGTCTAAATATTTCAAGCCATTGGTGCAAATGATGTTAGTAGGAAAAACTACTTTGTAATTGAATGGTGTGATGACAGTCTTGAAGAAGAATGAAAGGATGATGAGAGAAGATGATATTGGTCCTTAATTACTCATAGCTGTAGAGAATGAAGAAAGAGGGAGGAATCACAGTGAGGGTGATCGTGGTGAAAGATCGAGATCTCGACCGATATATATGAGTACTGTTGAGTGTTTTTATTGTGGAAAAGCCAGTGATATGCAATATCACTACCCACAGTTTAAGCAGGACTTGAAGAGTCTACAAGAGATGATGAAAGATAAACAAAAAACGGGTAATTCCTCAATTAATGTGGTTGAAGATTATAGTGATATGTTGTTGACTGCTGCTAACGATCTTGTTGAAAATCATTCTAGTTGAGTGTTAGATTCTGCTGCTGACATTCATATTTATAGAGATCGAGCTTTTTCTTTGACACTTTGCAGAAAGAAAGAAATTTTGGCTACATCCATGATAGGAGCAAATTGAAAGTTAATGAGTGAAAGCATTAGAAGAGTTCACCTAAAGCTCTATAATGGTGTTGTCAAAACACTTGCTGTGAAGTATGCGCCTAGTTCAATAGCCAACATAATTTCTTTGGGTGAATTAGCATCTCGTGGATAAAGTTTGTTGGTGACAAAGAGTTTTGGAATGTGTTCAAAGGGACTGTTTGGTATTGAAAAGAAGGAAGAAAGATGAAAATATTTATTATTTGGATGGAGATTTATTTAATAATGGCAATAGTAGGACAAAGAAGCTGAAGATCCCAAATTAAGAAAGTCTGATTTTCTGAAATTGTTGAGATATGTGAAGATTTATTGGGATAACTCCCCAAATCCCACATTAGTTAAAAATAGTTTTAGAAAACGTATTTCTCCCAGATTACTTAAATGTAAGAAAGTCAAGAGGTTTTCCCTTATAAATAGGCCTTGAGCCTTAATTATTTAGTATCACAAATCCTAAACTTGTTAACTATAGAAGGTGTAACTTGGGCTTTGGGTTTGTGAGAGTGAGAGTATTTTAATAATTTTGTCCGTGCAAAATTATAATATTTATTTTAGAGGTGATCGTGGACGTATGTTTATTGAGAGATTGAATCACGTTAAAAAATTATTGCGTTCTCCTATTTTTTTTCTATTATTTTTTTTTTTTTTTTGTGTTTATATGTTTGGGTCTTAACACAAGGAGACCATGGCCACTTGTCACCATCATAAGCATCGACAAAAGGATTGGACAACTATGTCACCAAGGGGCAACAATGATGCCTGACCAATTTAGCTGGAAGCACACAGGCGCTATAGCCAGAAGTGTAGGGACAACGCAGAAAGAATGCAAGCCACTCCTGAGACGCCACGGGGAGTACGTCCAAAACGAGTACCATTATAATAGCTATCAACGTCCTCCAATAGAAACGCTGATCTGCAAGCACAAGTAACATCCCTCCTCACGTCAGAGAGGCTGTTCCTTCGAGATTCAACCTTAATTCCCAAGTAAGATCATAGGATGAAGGCCCTTCCATTTTCCCTGCCATTTCTAACGTTTATGTGCAAATATTGGGCCTTGAAGCACCGAAAATCATATCCAATGTCGAAAAGAATGGGTCAGATTACGGATTCATAGCCATCTAATGACATGAATGCGGCAAAGATTGAAAAAGAAAGGGTTTATTATGTCGTATATCGCAATTGAATGGTTAATTTTTTAAATAAAAATACCAATGGCGTATTTTTGATAATATCAAAAATATACAAGTTAAAACTTTAAAATGTCATTATATTGAAACAGGTTCACAAAAATGCCACAATTAATCAAATAAAATAATTTTTTTGTTTAAAATATCGTTTATTTTTTATTTATGTTTCTCTCTCCTCGATTCAATTGTCTCTCCCTTCCTCTTTTTAAAACCCCTAGCTCTCCCATCTTCCTTCCCGGTCGCCATCCTTCTTTCTCCTCCTCATGCACGTTTCTCTCTTCCTCATAGTCCTTTTCTCCTCCACCGTGTTTCATCCACCGCTCGACCAGATCTAAAAAAAATTGAGAGGAAGCTTCGTAGTGATGCGAAGAGAGATGATATCGAGAGGCACGAAGAGAAAAAGAGAAAGCATTGTGGCGGTGGGAAGCACAATTCGTGATGAACGGTGTCAGGCGGAGTTGCAGCGGCGGCATGATGTGATCGTAGTGGTTGTGACGGTAGCTGAGGTTGAAACCCTAGCTACTGCTGTCATGTTAAATTTTCTTAAATTACGAAAATAGACTTAGACTTTTATAGATGTTTGGAGACATTTAAAGAAAATTGGGGACTTTTGAAGATATTTAGAGACATTTAAAGATATTTGAAGACATTTTGATACATTTGGAGACCATCGAAAAAATTATAAAAAGTTATATAAAAATGTGTGATTTGGATACATTTGGAGACATTTAATCTAAACAATTAATGCATTGAAAATTTACTAAATCAAAATTTACATAAAAAAAATGTTATTTGGATACATTTTGGAGACCTGATAGGAGATTGGATTTTTTTCTCACTTGAAATTTATCTTTTTTTTTGCGAAAAAAATCAATTTCTGGCTAAAATATTGCGATTTTTCGTGAAAATGACATTTGTCAAATTCAATTTATTTTATCTAGTATTTTTTATATTTGGAAACCTGAGTAACATTTATCAAAATCTGAATTTTATTTTAGTGTAAATTAATGTTAAATTTTTCCAAAAAGAAATCCAAATTAATGGGTCCAAATGCTAGTTCGCATACAGATGACAACAATGATGCATGGATGCAGTGGAAGAAATGGAATCGAATTCATGAATTAAAAATCAGATCTTATTTTATCTTCCTCTAAAGCAATATATAAATTTGAAAAGAAGCTTATCCTACATGGAAATTGTAACAGCCCGCTCGATTCATGGATGAATTCTTGAGTGAATTCAAGATTCCTTGGGAAAGATGCATGGTTACTCGAGTAAAATGAAGTGTTACTCGAGTAATAACAAGCTTTGATAACTCGAGTAAAGGTGAATTTCTTGTTTCTTCTAGAAGTCTAGTTCACTCGAGTAATGATTGGTGTAACTCGAGTGAAATGGGGGATGTCTTGTTGAAC
>CAODLS013855612.1:0-22368 GCA_948243855.1 Flueggea neowawraea
CGGCTCTCTTCATTCTGGCTTCTTCCTCAGACGAACTGTAAAAAACCTTTGGATTCGCGTTGACTTCTAGGCATCTAAAAGCCGGGTCGATTTCGTCCTCGTCGGAACTTTGAATGATTATTTCCAAAATAAAAAAAAAACAAAAAATAATAATCAAAAATAAAACCATAAGAATGTAACCAAATAATTTATAAAACAAAAAACATCCTGAAAGAGATCAAAACTTGCAATAAAGCATTAGAAATCACAGACAAAACCCTATTTTCTTATATCAAACGGATGATTGATGTAAAAATATTAAAATATTCGAAGTTAAACTAGTTACCTGCTCAAATAACCATCGCTCTTCTCCGATTTCCCCTTTTTGCCGTTTTCTCCGATGGTTTCCACTTTCGTCGACATGGTTCAATGCAATCGCAGATTTGAAGGGGTTTGTCGTCGGCGTTATATCTTCAGTAATCTGTGGGTATATGTCAATACCTATACCCCTCTCTATCGGGCCGAACCCATATATAGCCCTGAAGCATCATCAATATATGTTCAGTCCAACCAATTTTTTTTTTCATTTAAAAATTTTATTACAAATAATTGCTTACTTTATTTTCATCCCTTCTCATAGACAAGTACCATCTTTACGTACGGAATCTCTGTTTTTAAAATATTTAGTCAGGTTATTCTTTTTTCTATTTTTACTTGGATTAAGTTTCTCTTCACATCTAAATTTTTTTTGTTTGACTTTATTTTCATATTATTTTTCTTTTCAATTTTTTATTTTATAGTTTATTTGATTCATTTTTAGTTTTAAATTATTCAATTAATTTTTTAATAATTTTCTTTGTCTTATTACTTTTTTAATACCTATGAAAAAAACTTAATAGCAATAAAATTAAAAATTAAAATTAAACTAAAAATCAGTGTAATTCTAAAAATTAAAAATAACAAAATTTAAAAAAAATTCAAACCTTTAAAAACTAAATAAATTAAAAAAATGTTGAATAAATCATGTAAAAACCTTTTCAAAACATAAAAAAATTACAACACTAAAAACAACCTTAAATAAACCTTAAATAAACTTATATAAAACTTAAATAAATTATTAAAATCTAAATAAAAACCTTAAATAAATTTTGAATAAATATTTTAATAATATTTCTAGAAAATAAAAAATTTAAAAAAAACCTCAAATAAATTTTAAATAAACCTTTTAAAACTTAAAAAAATTCTTAAAAAACTAAAAATAACTAAAAAATAATAATTCTTTGCAAACTTTAAATAAACCTTTCAAAAACTTTAAAATAATTTTTAAAAGATAAAAACAAGCTTAAATAAACTTTAAATAAACCTTTTAAAAACTTTAAAAAACTTTTGAAATAATTAAAAACAGCCTTATATAAACCTTTTCTAAATTTGAAATAGAAAAAATAAATGTTTTATAAATTTTAAATAAACCCTAAATAAACTTAAAAACTTAAATAAACTTTAAATAAACCTTTTGAAAACTTATTTTTTAACATTTTAGATACTAAGAACAACCTTAAATTGACCTTTTAAAAAAATTATTAACCAAAAAACATCTTTAAATAAACATTCTAAAAATCTTAAATAGAAAACATAATCCTTAAATAAACCTTGTAAAACCTTTTTAAAAAATTTAAGATTTTAAAGCAGGAGAAATTTCCAAAGGGACGAAAATTGGATTATGTTTGGCATCCAGATCCAAATCTTCAAAAAAATCTGCAATTTAACAGCAAGACTAGATCAATCACAACACACAAATTCATCACACTCCTAAGTAACATTTTTAGTTATTTCACCAATAAAAAGGTCAACAAATTCCAACACAAATCCAATAACTTAAATCTAAGGTTGACAAAGAAGGGGTGCCTTTGATTGCCTAATACCAGTCCTCAGCTTTAATAAAGTTTAGACAATTTAACTCAAGGACTTGCAACGAAGAAAGAGGAGCAAGCCACTCAAAGTTACAGGGTAAGGAAAAATGTTCGTACTACTGATATTATTCCCAGACATGTCCAAATAACAAATATATAAGAAATAACAATATCAAATAACAAGAATGGAAGCCGCAAATCCAAAAAGACACTCCGAATTATACTAAATAGCTATTTGGATATCTTATCAAACTTCGTTGTTTCCGAACCCAATTTCGAAATTTTAGAATCATCAACTTCCTTGTTTCTCACTAAAACCATGGTTACATCTAAAAAACATAGGATTGCCCCCCTGTAATTACATCATTGATCTTGACTTTGTTTCTTCACCAGTAATATTTATAGAATACTTTAATCCAACAGCAACATGATTTCTTCCTGGAGCTCAAAACAAAGAGACAACACCTAATTCAAAACAGGCAACAAAAGGCATACCAAGATATAACCAGCAGAACCAAATAGAATGAATGACTCACACATCAATTTGAAACTCCATTCTAAAATATCAAGGAAACTAAACTGACATTTCCAAATAAGGACAAAACGAGATTGAGAAAGAAAGAGAGACTCACCTTGATAGTAAGAGAGCAGGTTGAATGAAACCTAAAAAAGAAGCAGAGGCGACAGAGATTGCTGGAAGAAGAGAAAACTAGATCTGAAAAAATAAAGAACAAAATCGAAAAAAAAAAGTTAAAAAAATCGAAGCTCCACAAATCAGGAAGAGCAAAAATAGAAACAAAGAAAACTACCTTAGATCTGAAAAAACTGAAATCGAAAAAAAAAGAAGACAAAAATCCCGAATCTAAACGATTTCTTTACTGTCGTCGTTCTCTGTGAACTCCACCAGGAAAGTCGCGACGCCAGAGACAGAACGCCGTCGAGAGACAACGCGATTTGGAGCTTGCTTTCACTTCATCGCGTTCGGATCTGTAGGTGAAAGGAAGAGAGAGAAGGGAGAAGAATGAGAGAGAAGAGAGGGGAAGATGAAAGGCGTTAATGAATAAGAGAAACAGAAAACGAAGAGAGAGAGAGAGAGAGAGAGAGAGAGGTACTAATTCATAAACATACCCAACAAATGATATATACTTGGCCCACCTCAGATTTCCAGCAATTATAAGCAATAGGGAGATTTACATATTTTGTACTTTTGAATAAAAATTTATTATTTATATATATTTATATATTATTTATATGTGTTTATAAATTATTTTTAATTTATATATTGATTGAAATTGATTAAATTTTATTTATAAATAATATATCAATAATTTATAATAATATATAAATAAGTTATTTTGAATTTTAAAATAATAAAATAATATAAACAACAAATCAACAATATGTTAACAACATATAAACAAAAAATTCACAACTTTAATACATTATTGATATCTTATTTATATGTTGTTTATATGTTATTTATGTATTATTTCCTATTTATATATCGATTAGACTTGATTGAATGTTTTTTTACAAACAAAATATAAATAAAATATAAACAACATATAAATATAATGCATTGAATTTTGAAATAAAATGACAACATAAACAACAAATCAACAACATTCCAACAATATACAAATAATTGTACATGTAGAGAAGAAATATTGGAAAGTTTCTTTATAATAAGTATATTCAGTCTGTACGAAGTAAAGTTTGCAAATATTTTGTAATGTATCATATAATTATCACTAAGCAATAATATGATATCTTTTCTTGCAGGCAGATTCTGCCTTACAATTTTTATTACATTCGTGATAAGCAATAGTCCTTATTTAGGCAGTACAGTACGCAGCATCATTGTATTCATTTGACTGCTGGAAATTATTGAAGTTTCCACCATTAGCGACACAGCATATGATTAGTTTAAGAAGGAAGTGGTAGAGGGCAAAAGCCGTGTTTGAGAGAAGCTTGCCAGACTTTATCAATGCTGAACAAAGGGTGAGGTCCGCATTCATGAACATCCCATTCCTCCAATGCATGAACTATTCCAGCTATTCGCCACGCACTTAGGACTCTTCTTGGCAACCAATTCTGGAAATTGTTCATGTGTTGTCAGTGTAAAACTTCATATTTCATGCAGTACTTATAATAATTAATTATCAAGATACTCAGTCAATTTTCTTTTTTTCTTGATAAATCATTAAAAATCGAACTCTTAACTCTTTGTAAATAAGAAGACTTCAGTACCAATATGACAAACTCATAGATAAATACTCGTGAGATATTTTCTTTTCTATTATTATATTGATATTTAAAAAAAACTCCATTTATTTCTATGCAGATTAAATATACTAAAATTCACTATTTGAAACCTTTTTTTTCAAATAATTCAAAATTTTATTATGAGCCAACTCGTTAAAACAATAATTTAGTAAAGTCAGGGAAAAACTCCAAACTATAAGTGGTTTTTACCACTTAAAACTAAGACATTGTAGCATGGAAAAAAAATTCTTAATAAAAATACAAAACAATTAAGTATTATGCCATGACAAAATAGCCTAAAAACATATATAGATATTATTAATTTTTCAAGTTTGCATAGGTTGCATTGCTCTCTATAACCATCTCTTTATTGGTTTTCAAGTTTCGCTCTGTAATTGATAGCACCAGGTTCTTTTCCAAGATTTCTTTGGTCTAGAGAAATAAAATTTTGAGGCTAACGATTTATAAAAAAAAAATACTATTTTTAATAATAAGCATTTCATTTCATCAGCAAATTAATTAAAATATATGCTTTAATTAATTAATTTATAAATAGAAAAGATAGAAAAAAACTAACCTCGCATGAATCCAAGTTCTGCAGAGACTTAGGAGCCAACATTGCTGGTGTAGTGTGGTAGAAGCAATCTTTACGGACTCTCTTTGGAGGGAATTGACTGAATGGAATAAATAATGCTCCTTTGGGAGCATTTAATTGTCCTTTTTCACTTAATCCATCTCCCACCAGCCAAATCTGAGTAGCCCAAGAATAAATTAGTTTTTCTACTTCGAATTGAGATTTGAAACTCAAAGTTTCACACATAAAAAATGGCTCGATGTCAACTTCCAATTTTAGGAATATAAAACAAATACCTTGTGATCGTAGCTTGTGGTAAGCACCAAACACCTTTCACTTTCTTTAACAAGGCTTAACTCTTTATAAACATCTTCATTTAAGACATTTACCTGTTAAAAGAACTAAATTAACTTTTTCTTTCTCATAGTAGAGCAATTTGTATGTATAATTGTAAAGGCAACTAAATTGATTTAGTTGAAGGATTGTAAAATTAATTCTAATTTAATTGTACTCGTAAAGAGTAATTATATTTGTTTAATAATCATTTAATTGTTGTCTATATATTTAACAAAAAACACAGAGACAATTAATTAGTTTATTTTGCATATATTGGTAATTTGTGTCTTATGTAATTAATCTATTTGCCTCTCATGACTGTCACGTTATATAAATATAATAAAGGTAAAAATTTATTTTAATAGTCTCGTAGTATAATTATATAATCAGCAATCGTGTAATTGTAGCAGAATTGTTTTTTAACTTAACTTACCTTGACGTCCGTGTGGAACAAAGCTGAAGCCACGGCCCGAGACACCTTGTTGAGTTTACCGACGAGAAGCACATGGGACGTTCCTTGTGGGATACAATTGAGCACAACAGCAGCTGCTAAGCTACTTCCGTCCACCAACTTTAGTTTTAGTTGCGGATGCTTTTCGATGTAAAGTTCCCCAACTCTATTTAGCTCCTTCCCCTTTAAATTTAATTTACGCAGTAATAACATTCAACTTTATAATTTATAAATATGCATTAAGCTTATTATTGTTCAGAACAAAAGAATGAAAAGAAAAAAGTGAATAAAAGTTTTTTCTAGCTAGTTTACTTACTTGGTTTAAGAGCCCCAAGCTCAACACCTTGGCGCCACTTTTATCCGCTTCAAGTATAGCTTTCTCAATTGATTCATTTATAGCAGTAGCTTGCCATTTTAGATGGTACTAAGAAATTTGAAATATGTATACAAATTGTCTCAGAAGATAAATCTTAATTTATTTAATTTAATTATTGGAAGAAAAAAAGAACTCTTTATTTTCTCATCTATAATAAATATTAGCCATTTGAGTATGCAAGTGCAACTTTAAAAATGATATAAATTTCACATATAAGGAAGGAAAGTGCATATAAGTGATAAAAACTCATAATTCAATATTTTGCAAGTTTTTAGATAAATATGCAATATCAAGCCCGATGATGGTCTGTAGAGATTATACTGGTACTATAGAGATTATAAAGAATGTTACTTGAAATGTGTACTTAGGCAGCACCCAAGTCTGTGTCACAAGTTTCTTGAATGTATTCCTCTCGACGACAATGGTGCGGGCACAGAACCAAGTTGACCAGAATGTGACTGGCCACATAGCCCAATTATACCATACTGATGACGGATTTTGAGGCCTCGATGACAAACTTGCAGATCCCAAACGTAGATGATAGATGGATTCTGGCGTCGTCAAATGTGTTAAATGGACTACGTTTGGGTGCTCTTTCGGCTTTTGCAGCGAAATTTGATGCAACATGCCGGAAGACTTGTCCATCGTATCATGGATGTAATCATAGATGGGCATGAAAAGTGAGTAATTGGTCCGGAATTGCGTTTGATGCAGAGAGTGAAATCTGTCCGATACAAATTAAAACCTTTTAGATGATATCCGTATCAAATAATTAATCTAGCTATCTTTTTTTTAAGCCGTTTTATTTGCTTTTGTCAATAATTAAATTCTCAAATGTTTAATGTTAAAGTTGATTTTAGTACCATAAACTACATATCCATAGATTAATGTAGTTATTTTTGGAGCATCTCTACTGATGCTCTTTATTTTAAAAGGTGATTTTTATATAAATAAAGAGTTTAATTATTATTAAAGAGCAAAAAATTTATTCAACTCTAATGAAATCTTTAAATTTAACTTTTGTTTCATTAGGACTAGTAATATATTCAAATATAAGAAACAAATATGATGTATAAATATATAGTTAATGAAAAGGAGAGATTAAAATAAAGAAAAAAAATGTATAGTTAATGAAGAGAGAGGTCAAAATAAAGAGTGAAATAAACTAGTTATATATAACTAGTCAAACTCACTATGTATCTTTTTTTTTTTGAAATAAATAGTGGAATAAAGAGAATGTTAGAGAAAAAATTTAGACAAATCCTCTTTATTATAAAAAGAATAGCTAATATAAAGAGAACAATGAAGATATTCTTAATATAAATTATTTTTTAATGAAAAAGGTCTCTCCTCCATTCATTTTACAATTTGTTCATTTTATTAATTAACATATGCTAAAAGAGTTGGTCCAAAGAGATTTTATACTATAAAGACTTGAATTAACAAGTTTGTCAAATTTCTTTATCCTAAAAGTGGCCGTTGTCACTTAAACTATTCTATTAACTTATTCTTAATAATGGTTAATATATATGAGTAATTATTTTATTTGATAAGTAAAAACATCTGTTGAGAACGTAGTTGTTGATATGATATTAGTTTATTGTTTCTGGAATTAAATCTAGTATTCAGAGGTTGACAATTAGAGTGCTTGGCGGAGTAATTATAAAGATCTTAACATCGTTTTAAACAAAACAAATTCTAACCTTTTTCTTTTGTAATCGTGGTAAACGTATAAACTAATTAGCACGAATAGACAAGAAATGAAACAGAAAAAGGAATGGAGGGGACTTACGAAGGCGTGTACATAAGGTACTTAAGAGGAGGAAAAATATTGAAGAGCCATGTGGGAATGAACTCAAAGTTGCAGTGTCCCATGTTGTTCATGAAATCGATGTAAAATATATATCCAAAAGTCGCTGCGAAAGATGCCGTCCCAGACATAAATACTGTCATTAGTGGTATACTAAACAGCAAAATGTACGTCATGGTTTCCGCAAATGGATGGATCACAGCTGCAATAAACATAGAAATGCACGATTATATCAATTGTTGGTCATTAATTATATTTTTATTTCTTCAGGATGTTCGAAAAACTTATTTTCATAAATTAAGATCTTATAAAAAAATTTATAAAATAAATTAATCAAATCAAACTCGAATTCACGGCATTATACAAGTACTGTTCTAATTACTTTTTTTATTTTCTAACTTTTTAGTGTATTAATTGATAAGCAAACAACAACTTATAAATTAAGTTTTGAATGCAAATCTCACGTGCAGCTATAAATTGAGCGTTAAATTATTAGGCTTCATAAATGCGTTATTCATATTCTCTTTTTAAAATCTAAACACAAAAAAAAAACAGCATCCAAGAATCATTTAACAAAACCATAAATCAAATAATCCTTTCATCTAAAAAAATAGATTTTTTTACATAGATTGAAAAAATTAGTTAAAATATCAATTTCAAGAGAGTTTTCTAAAAATACTCTTGATGAGTTATATCTCTACACATTTTATTATATATTTAATAGAATAATATAGTAGAATACCATTGACATAGTCTTTAAAAAGAAAGAAGAATATACTTTAAAACGAATAAGAAAAAGAAAACATGTCTATATTCTTGAGACAGAGGAGGAAATAGTTAATTAACATTATTACAGCCATATCATTGCTCGTCCCAAATCAATATTTGTTGGTTTTTATTATTGATGATATGGATGGAGGTTCTTACAGGTAATAGGTTCAGTGACAATGGAGGAATGGTGATGAGAGTGATAACGAGAGTAGAGATAATGATGATGCAAGGCTCTATGAAGCCAATAATAGATGAACTCTACAGGACCTGCATGAAGCAAACATACTAGAACGACTCCGTCTGTTCTCCATAAGGGCATATGTCGTGCCCCTGGAAATATCATGGATGACAGGTACGCTAGTAATCCGGTCATTATGATCTGGTCATCCCTACCGAATTAAACATGTAAATCATAAAAAATATAGGGTCAAATCCTTTGCCGTCCCTAAGGTATCATGCAATCTCCTATGTGGTCCCTGAATTTTGAAAAACTCCTTTGCGATCCCTAGTAGGTACCGCAGATGAGCCTTTTCAAGAATCGTAAAAGAGTTTTTTAAGGACCTCAGGGAGTGCAAAAGAGCTTTTTTAAAACCCAACAACTGGAGAACATATTACACTATAACTCAGAGACGACATATGATTTAACCCTAAAAAATATACAAAACCACATAAAAAGAACATTAGCATATTTGAAGAACGAAGAATGCTTGGTGTTTTTACTTTAGAGTATTTAACTCAAATGAATTTATCAAATTGTCTTTATTTTAATATACTTTATAGGGCCAGTTTGGTAAATTGGCATGAATAATTTATTAAATTGATTTAAACCAAAAAAAATTATCTCAAGTCAAGGCACACATGTTTTTCCTTTGAAGAATAAAATTGCCCTCCCATTTTGGTATGTAATGTCATTTCTTTTCTACGAGAAAACTCATAATAAACAAAATTCAAGATAAGTGTTTGGTTGGTTCTTTCGGCGTATGTTTAGAGTTCCTTGCTAACGTACACCAAACGCCAATCGATTATTGAAACCCTAGTTTTTTTGTGCCCTTGTCGGAGCTCTCTCCCTAGAGATTGAGTTCTAGCAATGCAAAGAATTGATTGGTAGTTTTCAGCGTGTCTTTGACTCTATTCTCTTGAAGATGTGTTGATTTCTCTGATTTCTTTAAGGCGCCTACGCCGACCTTGATGGGGAGGAAATCAAAGAGATCTCCGCAAACAAAGCTCAGCTTGGCAGAATTTGTCAAGGACTGTGTGGATCCGCAACTCTTAGATCCTCAGTCATCTAAATCTCCATCTTTACGCAGTTGTGATGAGATTGTTAATGATCGACACCATGAAGGAATTGTGGTAAGTATTCTTTTGTTTCCTCAGCCTTCTGCACCAACTACGATTGTTAATGAGGAAGCTAAAGAGACATCTAAAAGGGCCTTTGGCGAAGCTCCTAAGCATACTTGGAGAGATTTGTTTGGTTCAAATCGTGAAAGACCAAGTGAGGGTTCTCTCAAGTATGTCCTTCGTTCTGTTAGCAATGGGGTTAAAGTTGCTAAAGTTTGTAGATATGAGGTTCTTGAAGGATGCAATCGGTGGAAGAATGCTATAGTAGGAAGTGTATACGGAATTATTCCCAACTTTTTGGCCATTAAGGGGTTTGCCATGGCTAGATGGAAGAAACATGGATTGTTGTCCATTCATCTAGTTACCTCAAATGTGTTTCTATTCAATTTCACATATGAGGAGGCGTAGCCAAAGGTTTTGAATGAGGGTCCGTATACTTTTAATTTTCAACCATTACTATTGCAGGTTTGGAAGCCTTTTATGAACTTTGATTTGTGTAAGGTTGAAAAGGTGCTTGTGTGGGTTTGATTTCCTCTTCTTGCTCTGGAATTATGGTCTATTGATGTGTTGAGCCGATTGGGAAGTCTACTTGGTACTCCACTGTTTGTGGATAACTTTACCTTGAGGAGGGAGAGGTTATGTTATGCTCGTATTTTAGTTGAGGTGGAGGTGGTAAGGGAATAGCCTGAGGAAATTGTGATTGAAGATGAGGATGGGGCACAGTTTACTGAATGAATTGAATATGATTGGAGGCCAGTTTTATGTTCAAACTGTAAAGAGGATGGTCATATTGCTGCAAATTGTCCTTCTAAGTTAGGTAAGGTGAAGAAGGTTTGGTTGGTCAAACCTCCTGGCACTAAACCTCCAACTAAAGACCATGTTATGTCTTCTAAGGAAGTGGAGCCTTTTGTGACCAAAAATGCTTCCATGGGTAAAACTAATTCTTCTTTGTCTGTACAGCCAACTAATGTGCTACATAATGGTGATAGTAAGGTAAGTGAACAAGTGGTTACTAGTGAACAGCCTAAATCATCTGTGATTGTTCATTCTGGTGGAACTACTATATATGGTGTCCAAGCGGTGATTTAGTCCGCTGTAGGAAAAGAACCTATTTCAGGGAAAAGGTTTGGTGGGAAGAGAGTTGGCCGGACCCCAGACCGCTACAGATGCTAGCTTCTTGGAACATTAGAGGTCTCAATGACCCCTGGAAGCAGTCAGTTTTGAGGAAGTTGATTACAAAAAAGAAATTGTGGGCTATTGGGGTGTTTGAAACACATGTGAGGCATATGAATAAATATAGAATATTTTCTAGTTTGAGACTAGGTAACTGGTCTGTGCTGACAAATTATGACCATGCTCCTTTGGGTCGTATTCGGATTCTCTTTAATGAATCAAATATGGATTCTCTTTAATGAATCAGATACCGAGATTACTAAACTTAGTGAGTCTAGCCAATTTATTCATTGTGAGGTGGAATGGCAGAATTGTAGATTCTTGTGGATTATTGTTTATGGGGCTAATTTGGCTTGAGAAAAAAAGCAACTTTGGGCTGATATGAAGGATTTGGCTAGCACTATTACTATCCTTTGGATCATTTAGGGGGATTTTAATGCCATTTTGAGTGATAGTGAGAGACTTGGTAGACTGATGGTGGACTTAAATTGTTGTGATGATTTCAGTGACTGTTTGGCTCATAATGGACTGCTGGAACTCAAGAAACTTGGTTGCTATTACACTTGGACTAATAACCAATTTCGTGAAGACTGCATCTAGGGAAAGCTTGATCGGTGCTTGGTCAATTGTTATTGGTTAAATAAATTTGGTGACTCTGACTATTGTGCTTTGGCTGCAGGTCTTTCTGATCATTCTCCACATTTGGTTAATCTCCGTATTACTTCAAATAAGGGGTGAAACCATTTCGCTTCTTTGATATGTGGCTTACTCATCCGAATTTCGAAAACATTGTGGCTAGAGTTTGGGCCACTAAGATTGAAGGGTGTATGATGTTTTTTGTGTGGAAGAGACTAATGATGTTAAAAGTAAGATGAAGCAGTTAAATCGAGAACATTTCTCTAATATCTCTAATCGTGTGGTGTGCTGTCAAAATTATTAGATCAAGTCCAAGGTTCTTTACAGTTGTCTCCTCTTGATAAAAACTTAATTGATGAAGAGTGTCCTATATGTGGGGAATATCGAAGCCAGTTGGCATGTGAAGAGCAATTTTATAAACATAAAGCATGTGAAAAATAGGTTAACTTGGAGTTGGGAACACTGAATTCTTTCACAATCTGGTAAAATCCAGGAGGGCTCTTAACAAGGTAACAACCCTAACCCTTAATGATGGTTCTACCGTTTGTGAGCAACCTGCGGTTGTTGCTGCAATGATTGATTATTATAAAAGACTGCTAGGAGCTAATGGTCCTAATAGATATCATGTTGAGGTTGCTATCATACATTGTGGCCCTGTAGTAACTAATGATGAAGCTTTTCAACTTACTTCTGTAATTTCTACAGAAGAAATAACAATAGCTATGTGGAGTATTGGCAGTAGCAAAGCTCTTGGTATTGATGTTTTTTCTAGAAAATTTTTTAAGGGGTGTTGGGACATTGTTGGTGAGGACATCATAATTGTTATCAAGGATTTCTTCCAGACAAGGAAACTCTTCAAATAAGTGAAATCCACTTCTCTCACTATTATACCTAAGGTGAGTCACCTAGCTAGTTTAAATGATTTTTTGCCCATTTTCCTGCTGCACAGTGATCTATAAGATCATTAATAAAATATTGTCTAGTAGTTATGTTTTACCTTGTCTTATCCATGCAAATCAGTCCTCCTTTGTGCCTGATATAAATATTGTGGATAATGTTCTATTAGCCCGTGAATTTCTTAGAAACTATCATCGTGCTGCTAGTTATGCAAATTGTGCTATAAAAATTGACTTAAGGAAAGCTTATGATTCTATTCATTGGGATTTTATTGATGAGATGTTATTGGGGTTAGGTTTTCTTACTAAGTTCTTTAGTTGGGTTATGTCCTATTTGAGATCCTATTCTTTCTCCCTCATGATTAATGGTTCTATGGAAGGCTTTTTGCTGGCAAGAGGGGTTTGAGGCAGGGGAATCCCATGTCTCCCCTTCTTTTTATTCTATGCATGGAATACCTATCAAGAACTTTTGATCTTAGATTGCCTCCTTCTTTTAAGTATCATAAGGGTTGCAAGAGCTTAAAGCTGGTGCATTTATCCTTTGCAGATGACCTTATTATTTTCAATGGCAACCATCTTGGTTCTATTCGTGCCATAAATGATCTCTTATCTCACTGTTCTACTGTTTCTAATATGCATATAAATGAAGGGAAAAGCTCCATTTACTTCTCAGGAACCAGTGATAAAGGAAAACATAACATAATTAATCTTCTGAGGTTCAAGGAGGGTCGACTACCTGTCAAATATTTAGGTATCCCCCTCATCTCTACAAGCTTGAAAAGGGAACATTGTGCTAGTCTGTTAGATAAAATCTCCAGCCATATTAACTCTTGGAATACTAGGTGTTTATCTTACTCTGGTAGGCTTCAGCTGATTAACTTGGTCTTGAGAAGCATCTAGGGATACTGGTGCTCCATCTTTGAGTTGCCCAAATTTGGGGTGCAGGAGATTGACAAAAAATGTAGGACATTCTTGTGGCTAGAAAAGGAGCAAAGGTTCTAAGAGCCTTGTTGCCTAGAGCTCAGTTTCCAAACCAAAGAAAGAATGAGGTCTTGGTGTTAAAGAACTTACTGCTTGGAATAAAGCCGTTGTTGGTAAAAGGATTTTGGAGCTTTTGGTGGTTAAAAGCTCTTTGTGGTCTACACGGATATCTGGACAAAAACTTAAACAACTAAGTTTTGTCTAACTTTTTAGGGAATAACTAAGCCCCTGGATTATAGCTGGGCTTAGGGGAATATTCTTAAAATCCGTTCTGATTTGTTACATGGTTTTGACTAAAAGCTGGGTAATGGTAACGGCTTTTCATTTTGGTTTAATCCCTAGTTTCATTATCAGTCCATCCTTGCAGCCTTCCTTTTTGTTGTAGGTGTCAATTTATGATATCCCAAAAGGTGCTAGGGTTGCTGATGTATGGAGAAACCATAAATGGATGTTGCCTAAACCATTAGATGATGACAACGAGACAGCACGGCATGATATTATGCATATAAGTCCTAATAGACTTCAGTCTAACGGCATCAAATGGAAATTCTCCCCCACAGGTTCTTATACTGTCAAAAGTGCTTGGGAGGAGTTGAGACCGAAAGGCCCTAATGTTTCTTGGTATAAGCTCATATGGGGACTTGATTACATCCCTATGAATAGCTTCATTCTCTGGCTTATTGTGCAGAGCATGTTAGCAACTAAAGGTAGACTTTGCAAATGGGGAATGATTCAGGATGAGCATTGTGTTATTTGCAATCTTTGCACTGAAACTATAGACCACTTGTTCTTTTCTTGTAATTTTTCAGGTGGAGTTTGGTTTGGGTTGCTTACAAAATGTAAAATCCAGAGGGGATGTTTACCTTAGAAAGGAGAGATTAGATGGTTTTCAAGTAAGACTAAAGGGGAAACAGTGTTAAGCCGGATTCGGCGAGTTCTGTTTAGTGCAACTGCAACCATTTATTGGATATGGAAGGCAAGAAATGAGGTTGTCTTTAATCAATGGAGCATACCGGCTGCAATGATTACCAAACAGGTTCTGGATAGTATCAAACTGAAGATTTCTAATACTGATAGTTACATTTCTGTTGCTTAGGTGTATAGTTTGTGTATAGTGTTTCATTTTGGCTTTTTTTCTGTTTTTTGGTGATGAGGTGTTGTAGAGAGCTAATCCAATTTTTAGCTGATTCTTATCTCTCTAGCCAGGTGTGAGTTTAAAACTCGGTAACAATAAACTAAATGATGGATTTTTTTTGTAGTCTACACGATGTATTCTTTTTTATAATAGAAATGATATTAATTGATTCTACCAAAAAAAAACTCATAATAAAACCGTTTTAAAACCTCACCTTCCCATAGGTTGTTTTCTTAAAAAAAGAAATACTGCCAATATATTTTTTTTTTATCATTCAGTTATTTGAATTTTATTCATGTACACACAAAAAGGTGTTTTAGAAGAATCCTAGTCACAAGATCGATTCATACTGCTGATATATCTGTCACAACATAAAATACTAGCTTTCTGCTACAACCTAACTGAACTCTAGCATGTCTGTATATATATATGTAGATAAATACCAGTTGCTTTCCCTGTCAACTTGGTCGAACTCGATGGCCTTATCGACAATCCTTTTCTTTGCAGTTTGGTGGCGAGAATGAGAAATCCAAATTTGATTATGGATTATCCTTAACAAAATGAAAGGGAATATTAGAACTCTGCCAATATCCCTCTCATTTTCTCCGTTTTCCATGAACGAATAAGTGGTATGGACCACCCATGGAGCCAAAATCAAGTACTATGAAAAAGGAAAAATCAAGTTAACTTGAAGGTACGGAAATCAAGCTGATTTCTTTTTCTCTTTAGTAAAAAGGAGCCTTAAACATACAATTGTACAAATTTATAATTTAATCTTGTCCGACTATATTAAAATTGTCAAAAGACTTGTAGTTTATTGACACTAGTATCATCTCTAATATTAAGAGATTAAAAGTCGATTTATAAAAAAAAAGGTCAAAATTCAATTTCTAGTAGTAACAGATAAAAATGACTTATTAGATAACTATAAGAAGATTTATTACTTTAATATAAAGATTTTGGAAAATAAATGATAAAATTGTATATCTAATATTATACAATTTTTATTGTTAATTAAGTATTCCTTTTTTAAATTCAAAGGGTTCTTACTTTCTTAATCTTCAAAATAACTTGTTTTTAGATCAACGACCAAGATGTGAATTTAATATTATTAAGGACAGTTAATCTACCAAAATGCATAAAGATCAACTACTACTTGAAAAATGATGAACGAAAGAAGAGATAATAGAAGTACTTATCAATTAATTATGTTCGGTGTAAAAGTAGAACAATTGAAACACCTCATTTGAGCCTCTTCGTAAATAAAAAAAGAGAGAGAAATATACAGATGATATATATTTGTCTAATCCAACTTAAATCATCGTTTTCCTTTTTATTTTTCCCAACCGAAAAAGACTAATACCTTACAATTGTCGAGAGATGCATGAATTAGTGGCAAGGAAGAATACCTTAAAA
Organism: Flueggea neowawraea; assembly: GCA_948243855.1. Taxonomy (NCBI): domain Eukaryota; kingdom Viridiplantae; phylum Streptophyta; class Magnoliopsida; order Malpighiales; family Phyllanthaceae; genus Flueggea; species Flueggea neowawraea. Next base: position 16,048 of record CAODLS013855612.1, read on the forward strand.
TTGTCGAGAGACTTCCATGGCCAGTCAGTAAGCACTCCCGGCTTTGTTGCCATGTTTATTTGCTCATGCCCATGTGATTTATGGGACTGTATATATATAGAAATTTGTGTGCGAATTAGTTGTTTCTTTCTCTTGTCAGTAATTAATACTCGTTTAGCCAAAATGTGAATTGTGTGTCAATAGATGTATCGTTTTATATACGATAAAAATAGGGACCAATATTTTATGATTTTGGTGGTAGCGTAAATGACCAAAAGCGTGACTGCTCTGGTGTTTGACACGATTAAAATATGTTTTGACTTTGGACTTGGGATTGATTGGTTTATAAATGAGTTTGATTTGGAGACATGATTTTGAAAACGACCTGCGTTGTTCATTACACTCTAAAATAAATTCATCAACAATAAGATCAAAATTTAATTCTTGGAAATTCTCTTATCCTACTCATCTCTTGATTCATGATTTTAGACATACATGTTCACTAACTGAGCAACCACATTTCGGGAAAAAAATTGTATTACAAAATATTAGTTTTATAACAGTTGGGTGTCAATCCGGTAAATAAAATCTATTCAGAAAAAAACCGAGTACAGTGGTGAAGAGAATCAATTCACATAGACCAATAAAGAGTTGTTTATTCATAGAGAACACAAAGAAAATTTAAGTGTAGAGAATAAATAAAGCCGAAAATGTGAAAGGGAAAAAAAATCAAAGTTCGCAAGTGAGAAGGCAATAAATTGTAGCAATTTAAATATAAAAGATTCAATAATAATTCTCTATTCAATCAATGAGTTGATCATCGATACTAAAAATAACTATTGAGCATTCAAATAGATAAGGTTATAGATACCGGTGATGCACTCAAGTAATCAATTCCTTATTACCTCTTCGGTAACCCTGAGACGCCCTGTAAACTACTTCCCTTACCAACTAAACAACTCTCGGGAAACAGCCTGATAAGATTTAATATATGGCAGCAATAAGAACCGAAATAGACTCTTATCTTAACCAGTGAAATAAAAAACGCCGTAGGTTATTTAAATTAGATTATTCAATCCATAACATGGAATATATGCAACAACAAATAGACAAGTTATTCGTTACCTATATTAGAATTAATGAAAAACACTCTATCAATCCTAAATACCAGTATATTATTCAGTCAACTAATTCAACCGACTGCATTGAACAATCAACACAAATAATAGTAGATACAAATAAAACAAAAAAATTGAATAAATACTTGAAATAACTCAATAACAAATAAGTGCAAAAGTTTCACAGTCTAATTGGATTGAAGATAATTTAACTCTAGTTAATTTACTAGATTGTGTGACTTCAATACATTTATTTGGAACGATTTGATCAATTGAAAGAGAGAATTTTGCAAATTGGCCGGGTTAAGAAAATAACATTTATTAATTCAAGCCACACTTATTTTTCTTATAAGATTAGTAAGTACAATTACGAAATATAGCTTTGGTACCAATTTTTTATTTTGTTGTGTTTATGTTGTGAGTAATGCTTAGTATCTTCATTTAAGATATTTTTTTTCTCAAACAAATTACAAAATTATCGTTACTTTCAGTGGTTTTTTGATAATTTGACTGGACAAAATTATCGTTTCTATTTGGGCAAAATACAAAATTATCCTAAAAATTTAAATATTAAAAAATAGGCCAAAAATTTTCAATGTTCAGGTATTTAAACCGTCTTTCATAATTTGGTTTTCAATACTTATCAACATAATAATTTGGTCCTTAAATTGACTTTAATAATACAGTCTTATTTTTAGACGGTTTTTTATATGGTTTTCAATTGTTTTTTTACGTGGTTTTCATTTGGTTTTCAATTGTCTTTTGATTTCATGCTACTCATTTTCGGATTACGTTTTCTTTTTATATTCATTTTTTTAAATACGAATTAGTTTTCATGTCGTTTTCATTTGGTTTCATTCTTTGTTTTTTCTTCAGTTTTGAATTTGTTTTTAAAATAAAAAGAAAGCAAATAAAAACAAAAAATAAACCAAATAAAGATTAAAAAATATGACATCCAAATAAAAATAAAATGAAAAATATAAAAACATTAAATGAAAATAAAAAATAAACTTAATGAAAAAACTAAACTTGAATAATTCAATTTTAGAAGACTTGTAAAGGAATTTGTTTTCCTAAATAAATACAAAAAAAAAACAAAAAAAAAAGAGGTAAACATTAAAAATGTGAAGCATGCAATATGGCGTATGTACCCCTGGGGGTAGCCTAGCGGCAAGGGAGCAAGTCCCAAGTTCACAGGCCCAGATTCGAACTCTAAAGGGAGTTTTTCAGTCGGAATAGGACATAGATCGGCAATAGAGCTAGGTGGATAATCCTTTAAGCTGCTAGCCCCGATGAGGTGCTGTGGTGACGAGATTCTGCCACATCACCGAGTTCAGTTGTGACTCTTTGAGCATTATGTAACAGGGAGTAATGCATATATTGTCACGTTCAGCAGGTGTATGCTACTACTGGCTGCCCCTAGCTCTCCTTTTTCCATTGGACAAAAAAATGGTGTATGCAGAAAAACAAAAGTACTAAAGGGGTGTGGAACCAAGGAAATAAAAGGGGTGCCCACAGAGGCGTTAGTTTCTTTTGTAGACAAAGGAGAATTAGAATACTCCACTGCCAACAACTCCTCTTCCGGGGGAAAGACTTGATTTTGCATCGGCGGCTCATCCCAAGTCTCTTGGCCTTTCACGGTTAATAATTGACTTTGTCGTTCCGCCTGCATTTCCATAAATTTGTCAAGATCATTTTTTATTTTGTGACATAACTCTTCAAGTCTTTCTTGCGTGAATTCCTCAAAACCCTTAAGAAGAGATCGTAAAACTTCTCCCATTTTGTCGTGGATGTCCCCCGAGTCCTCAGATTGGTGATCTTCTTTAATATTATCATAATTTTGATTAACCTCTTGAATTTTTTTGACCAACCAATAATCGTTGAAACTAGTCATCACCCTGACAGTAGTATGAATGAGATTATTGAGGCGGTGGATAAAAGTAGTCCCCCTGGCTATATTACCCCCCGAGCATGTAATTGTTTGGGCCATTTTGCACGGAAGAGTATTCACTTGTACAGAATTGTAGAAAGAATAGGAATAAGAATTCTGTTCCCCATAAGTTTGCCTAGCCTTTGTTGTTGCAAAAGCTTTTTCCATCCAACCGGTAGTAGTATCTGGGCTGACAGTTTCCATATCCATAATTTTTCATTTCAACGGCATCACCTCATCATTGTGTGGGTCCTACCGAGCGTATCAAAAGATTGTTTCCTTATTTTTTTGGCTAAAGAAAGAACAATAATGCCTTTTTTCTTTTCCGAACGTGCTAGGAAATGTTTGGTTTTTCCAAACCAAAAAGACTAAATCTAACTGTATTTCAGACAATTGTAAAACAAGAAAGGGACTTAACTTGTGAATGGTTACAATTCGCAAAACATAACAATGAAAATCATTTTATTGATGAATGAAAACTTACAGTAGAGAACTTGAAAAATAAAAGAACAAAGGACTTAAAAAGGGCTAAAGGAAGATTGAAGACTAAGGAAAATAATAGATAAAACACCTTATGGTATGTAATGTAATGTAATGTGAAGGGGCCTTTAAAATCTGCTTGGAATGTCACTTCTATAACTGTTCCACTCGAAGAATTTTTTTTGCTGGAGGAGTTATTCGTTAGTTCCACCCGGTGGAGAGACTTTCCTTTGGCTAAAATCTCGTTCTTCTTCATCCATTGCTATTAGATTTGTTGAAAGGCTGAAGTGAACCTCATCTGCAACAACTGCTCTAAGAAATTAAGCTTCTTTCCTTCATTCCACTAACAAATTCTCCCACCAAAACAATATCTCCATCCCTCGGAAAAACTTCCAAGCGGAATCCCAGTCCAACTCTACCTCTGATCTTTGCAATCTGCCTTATTTGGTACAATTTCTGGAGGGAAACAACTCCCCCGTCTCCTCCAAGCCTTGACTCACTCCTCCATCTTCTCCAACTATTGGTCTTGACTTCTAACTCATGGGCCCAACTCAACTTATTGGGTCTGAACAAATATTTTAGTGTAAGCAAGTGCCAATTCCATATTTCTTGTGTTTATATTATGAGTAATCCTTAGTATTTTCATTTAGATGAAGGTTTTTTTTTATCAAATCCTTACTTTTGGGGGTGTTTTGATAAATTGATATGAATAATTTTTTAATTTGCGTTCACATAATAAAACTTTTTGTATCATTAATTCACAAAAAACTTGTAATTGAAAACAAAAATTATCCCAAGTGATGACATACATATTTTTTCTTAGATTAAATCTGATCATATAAAACATATATTGCTCATAAAATCTCTAAATTACTTAAATTAAAAAATATACATATAGCTGTATTTAGTTGAGAAAATATTTTTATATGTTTAATTTTAATTTTCTATTTTATTTATATTTTATAAAAATTAAAAATATTTAAAAAATACATTTACTAATAAAAAAATTTTGAACAATTTTTTATTTTTATTTTTTAATTTTTTAAGTAATAATAAAAAAAATTTATAACTAAACAGACCTATATTTCGCCTCTCACCAACTTTTGCCAAACTATAGTTTTTTCAACCGAAACATAGTTTTTAAGTACTAAAAACCAGCACTTCTTTTTTAATTCCATAAACAAGTGGCTCCTACATGGACACGTTGCTTATTGACTAATTGCTTCCTATCTCAACTTGTCCATTGTCTCCTCTCTCTACTCACTCACGGAGATATTTTTTTCCCCTTCCCCCTCCCTGTTACCCATCTTCTTTGTCGTCTTCTCGTCTTTGGTGCTTCCTTGAGCTAAGGGGATCTTCTGAAATTTATATTCCATCTATCTTGTTTACAAAGAACTCAATGACTGGTATTGCTTCTGATTCATTTATTGGGATCTTTTTCTATTAGTTTTAATTATGTTGTAAACATATTGAATTTTTTGCCTAACAGTAACAAGAGGACGGAATTACTGTAAATTTACCTGATGAAACAAATGTGTTTTTGATTGTTGATGAAGTCTGTTGAGATCGGAGAATGATGAAAATTAGGAATATTTTATTTATTATATGTGGGACAAGAAAACAACATGAGGCATGTTAATGCATTATCTCTTATTTTTTTTATAAGTGCAGATTAATTTATGATAACTAGAGATTAGTCTTAACTTAATAATTAAATTGGTACTAATTATTGGAGTGTTCAATTAGTTATAAATTAACACTACTCAAACTGGCTTGCACTGTATTTCTAAAAAATGGTTGCTCTTTTCATATGACCATGTAAGTGAAGTTTGGATCTACAAAGTTTATTTTAGTTGCTTCGCTATATTGAGGGGACCATATTTGGTACAACCCTATTGCTAATTATAGAAGTTTGGCTAATTATAGAAGTTTGGATCTCTCAAAAATTCGGAAGATCATGCCATAAGGCACCATACCCCGAATTAAAAGAAGTTTACCAATGAAAAAAAATAAATAAATACAAGTATTGGCGACTCTATAGATGAAGGCTATTTTACTACTGAAGGAATACTATACTGGTTTAACAAATAAGCAGTATAAAAAACAGATTAGACTTACTAACCTTGATTCCAGCGGAAGACTGTAGTGGAATAGCAAGGCAGGATCAAATCCCGATGTTGGTCTTGCGAGCAAACCACAATTGAGTTGTTAACAGGAGTGCTCGTCTCTTTCGCAGCCTAGATGCCTCGTTGGATCGACTACCCAGGAAGAACATATTCTTCCAGATGGAGAGAGAGGTATAATTGCTTCGTAGGAAGGGGAAGAAGCGGGTTACATAGGGGGAAGGAAGAAACGTTTTCCTTTCTCTTTCTCTCTTTGCTTCTTCTTTTCTTTTCCTCTCTCTTTCTCCCTCACCCTTCTTCTCCACCTTCACCTCTATTTATAAGCCATATAATGGGCCTAACGAGGCTATGGGCCCATTTTGCTCTCAACTCAATTGGGCTTACCAATTGGTCTCGGCTCATACCTTGACCAACCGGGTTTGATTCACCCATTATGGGCGGACAACTTTTCCAACATCTCCCACTCACAGATGACGAAACCATTACTCGTCATGGATCATGCAACATGGTTAGCATTCACGTAACCATGCTCGATCCCCTCGTTATACAGGCAAATAGACCGCCAACCACCATACAATGAGAGCGTAATTGCTATATACCTGTTAGGGTTATATAACAACTCTTAACTCAATCCTACCAGAAGATGTCTCTTGTAGAACAACTCCATTCTACAAACGTGTATGCAACAACA
>CAODLS013856134.1:0-10299 GCA_948243855.1 Flueggea neowawraea
CAAATTTCGGACATATCACATGCTTAATTCATCAATTTGTGATCTCAAGCGTTCTGCTTCCTCTCTTTTCGTGACAGTAAGGTTCAAACCATTCTGCTCAAAGTCTGTAACCTGTCACTGATGGTAAAAGATTAACATCCATGAACAAATGCCTAATGTTTAACAGAAATTTCATGAAAATATCACTGCAGTAAGTTCCTTATCATAAAAATGTCAAATGCACAGTTTAGTGAGTGGAATTCATATAACTAATTATCCTGAAGCATGTTCCTAGAAGGGAACAGAACAAGATATAAGCAAATGTTCTCAACAGACACTTAACATAGTGTTTTGCTTCTTCATTCATCCACTCTCCCTTAGTAGCAAAAGCTTTAACAACTCGGTATACATCTTCCCGTTTTCTGATTAGTTTACAGGAAATGACAAGATAATCAATGCCATACGCAATGAAACATCTAAGGATTCAATCTTCATTACGTTCAGAAAGCCAAAAACATTACATATCAGATAAACAAAGATTATGCAACGATATTAGAAATGGAAGACAATACCTGGAAGCCTGTTGGTGAGCATATATTCTCTGCTCCGCTTCAGCACTCGCCTTCCTCACGTCTTCTGAAGTAGACACCAACTTCGGAAACACGCAAGACTGCACCAGAGGAAATTGCTGCGCCTCCAAATCCGCAAGGGGCTATACGACGTTCGCATACGTAATCTGCAAATCTCAAATTACAATATTTTTTTTTATTTCAAAAAAAATTATAAATAAAAAGTCAACAACTCTATTGCAACAACTAAGAAGAACAGCATTAATAGGCATTTCAACATTATTAAATAGTTTGTCAAGCGGAACCGAAGCGACTACTCCGTGAACCGCCTTTGACTTGGCGATAATTTTATCAGCCAACTTAAGTATCTCAGACGGCGAGAGATCGACAAGAACACTAGACCCCGGGAGATCTACTTAATTAAGCTCAAGTTAAACAACCAGTCATTAGATTCGAAATTTGTATTTCAACGCGTGACGAATAAAAAATGAAGTTAGAAGAGAAGCTTGGAGGAGACACCTCTCCTCTTTGACTTGTTTCGGCGGGAATTGAGGGCGGATATAGCGAGGTTGACAGTGAGAGCAACGAGAGCTGCAGCTCCGGTGAAGGCAATCACGTTGTTACTGTTCTTTCTAATTTTCTCGGACTTTGCTTCAGTTTCTGTCATTTTCTCTCTCGCCAAACAGCAATACAATGGCAGGGAAATATTTGGTAGCTGAGAGAACAGTAGAAAAGAAATGAAAATGAAATTAATTGCTCCGCCCTTATGGCCGGCCGGCCGGCCGTGTAGCTGCATCTGAGGACACCTGTCCTTATCATTCATTTAAGCGTTGCGTCACGTGTCTGGTGGGCCATAACTAGGCCCGTTTGATAAATCCATGAACGTCTCCTTTGGGCCGGGCTCATGAACAAATATATCAGCGTTTCCCTTCTCTTCGACCCGAAGCTATTAAGCCCATCACGAAGTCTTTTTTTTTTTAAATCATTTTATTTTCTTCTTTTCACTTATGATTATTTAGCGCTGACGATAACTCGTGTTAAAACTATAAACTTTAATATCAAAATGCATAATTATTTGAAAAAATATGTAATTATATTTCACAACATGTTATTAACTTAATGATAAATATATTATTTTAAACGAATGCTTTAAGTCTTTGTTAGCTCATTTTAAAAAAATAGTAGTCGTATATTTATTTAAAAAATAATAAAAAACATTTAATTAACAGTATTAATAATAATTACATAATTTTTTAAAGCAGTGGTATTTTGGTAGTTAATTTTAATGGGAAGAACGCTTGAAACGTTTTCCTAGAAAGTGGAATATAGTTTGGCGTAAATGTTGGTATCTTGTAGGTAGTTCGAGATCGAGATGCTCCGGAAAGGAAGCTTTTAAAGACCAAGTTACGAAGAATTTTTAGTGTCAAATCCAAATATTCTCCCTTGAATCTATTGGTAGACGCGAATCTTGACGTTTACTTCTTTCCATTATATGCGTTTACTCTCATTGGTATGGATCATATTATTAACCGTATTGCTAATATTATTTTGTATAGAAGAAATTAGAATGGAGCGTTAATTAAAATGAGACTATTCACTTTTTTCTTTGTTGTTTTAGTAATAAAACATTGAATTTTGTCGAAGTAAATAATAATATAAAATTAAGAAGATTATTGAAAATGCTTTAACTTGGCATATCTTACAATGAATAAAATTTTATATAACCAACACCTTTAAATTGGATGTCGAAGGGCTTTTGTTAGAAGTAACAAACAACATTAGGATATAAAGTAGAAAAATTTTCAACCCGCGATAAATAATTAACAAATAAGTCCTAAATGCGACAAGTTGGGATCAAGGATGTTCAAGCCATGATATAGATAAGAATAACATGGGAATATTTAATATACATATATATAGGAAAGTCCTAAAAAGATAGTAGCTTATAAATTCATGTAAAGTTTTATATCTTTTTTTTTGTTTTTCGTCGTTACAAAGAACAAGTATGCATTTCTTACCCCACACAAACATCTATAGTATAGTGAATGTTCTCAGTTCAAAACAATATATATACTATAGTGAATGTGGACACGTAAAGGTAATAAGAAACGAAAAAACGGAGGAATTGCTTACGACCTTCTTTGCATGAGTCGGTCTTGGTCAGGAAGGAAAGAAACCCTATATAAATATTCAACATTCTTTAGTAGTATAAGTGTGGCATTCATCTCTCTTATAATCTTCCACATTGTCAAACAACTTTTCCTCCAGGGGATTATGTTCAATATTACACTTTAATTGGTAGAATGAGAAAATTCCAAAGCTTAACCCTCTTGGCCTCTTCTGGATAATTTAAGATCCATCAACTAAAATTGGAAAACAAAAATCCTACTCCCTCTCCTTATTTCTCTCTTTTTTTATTTTTGGTATTCTAAATTATAAACACTAATCTTCTCTCATTCCTCTAATCTAATCACAAATATAATGCTCCAATTTCCATTTCAATGAATATTTGTTAAAGAGTCGCAATTAATTATTAATGTTATAATAAGTTTCACTAATACAAATCAAATATTCACTGTAACTTAACTGTTTCAATACTTTCAAATTAAGTGAGTTTCAAATTCAGATCCCAAGTAAGGTGTTGTGAATTTGTTATAGTTTAAGTAAAATTGTGGGTTCAAATTTTTGTATATGCATTTTTTAAAATAAGGAGTTAGAATTTTGTCTCTCAAAAGAGATTATTTCGACTCGAACAAAAATTAATCTGAATGTGATAAATAGTTTAAAAGTGCTGTTTATAATTGAAATCCCCTTAAAATACCGTGTGGTCTGGAAAAAAAATTGAGTGAGTTTCAAACGCGAGACTACAAGATGCCAGACAAGGCAGCCTACCAGTAGTAGGGCAATGTTTGGAACTCAAACTAATATATTATCTCTTGATTCCCTTGCTATCAGACGCAAAGCTTGTGAGCCGGAAACCAAAAGTCCAAACATAAAAACAATCACAGCCATTCAATTGCAATCTGATGTACCAGCACCTAACACGTGTAAATCATGGGTTAAAAAAACGCCCCCAAAGGAAAAAAGGACCGACAAACAAGAAGTCCAAAATTACACCACAACTTACTGCGTCAAAACAGTAAAAGAGGGTAAAAAAGCTCCCGACACGTGTCAGTTTGAGCAAAAAATTCCTACCAATTCTATTTTCCTCCCAACTGGGTCGACAGGCTCTTTCTCTCTCTCTCTCTCTCTATCTCGCGGGATCGAATTCCCCATCAGAGAAACCACACATCCACACCATAACACCCCCCCCCCCCCAAAAAAAACAAAGAAGAAAAAATATTATTATCTGGAGGAGAGCAGTTATTGGAGTCTGGCGTTGCTATTATTCAAGGAATTGGCGGCGGTTCGTGTTTCTCTCGATTGAGGTGGTGGTGGTTGTTGATTTTTGGCAGTCGATTTAGGGTTTCCTCTTACTATCGATTTTTTCGCCGGTAAGCAGTGATTTCGTTATCGATAGCTTAGGTTCTTTTCCTCTATCGTCCTTGTTGATCTATCTATCCTTTTTTGTTCTTTTATTTTCTTTTTGTTTTTGTTTTTTTCTTCGCAAACCCTAGAAAAAAAAAGAGAGAAAAAAAGGGAAAAAAGGAAATAAAAAAAGTTTCATTGGTTCATTCTTTTTGCTGTAGATAAAGATTGTATCATCAAACGTCGTCTTTTTTTTTTTGTTTTGCTTTATGTTAGCTGATTTAGGGTTCTCAGAACAAGAAACTCTGTGAAATTTTTGGTTGAGCGTTGTTTTAGTTAGCTACCCGAAATTGAGGGTTTTCTTGTTAGATCTCTTATTTCTTTGGTGGGATATTCACAATCTTTAGCTTTTGATCGATTTCTTTTTCGTGGGGGGTTTTGGGTGCTTTTTAGCGGATTCATTGTTTGTAAGAGGGCAAAAACTTAAATAGGATTTGGGTTTAGGTTAGGTTAGGATGCCCCTGAATTTTTCGCATCGACCTCTCTTTTCGACTCACCTCTCTGAGGACAATGTGGTTTCACCGATGAGGATTGGGAATTTGGAGGACCGTTTTGATTATGGAAGGGAGAGAAGCGACATGTGTGTTCCGCAAGATTCTGTTCACAAGGACATTCTGGATGTTCTGCCATCGGATCCATTTGGCATGGATATTAGTACCACATTTACTGCTATTACAGGTTGGATTGAGGATTTGGAGGTGGACTATGGTGGTTACGGTAGTGAGCAGGTTGCCACGAAAGATGGTAGTTATTCATTGTTTGCGGGGTTGAATTTTATTTGGAGTAATGCGATAAGGTTCCAGGCACTCCCTGGAAACGTGGGTTTTGATTATAAATTTGATGTAGTGGGTGGTTTAGGCAACGGATTTTCGGAAGAGAAGAAAATGGGGTGTGCATCTGGACATAGTGCTCCGAGTCCAGATTGTGATGTGGAGGGTATTCTGAGTATTGGGGATGAATTCGAGTCAAGTGAAGATTTTACTATTATGGAGGAAATGAGTGTGCATTGTAAAGAGGAGGGTGGTGGTGTGTGTTATGAGGAAGATGGGGGAGTTCCTCATGAAGCTTTTAGTCTTGCTCTTAGTTATCTGGGTGTGAGGGATCTTCTTGCTGTTGAAATGGTCTGCAGATCCCTACGTACTACTGTTCAAAGTGATACGATTCTGTGGAAGAGTATTCACATTGACCAACCGTTGAATGAGAAGATAACTGACGATGTTCTTTTGCAGTTAACAAATAGGGCTCAAGGCCACTTGCTATGCCTGAGCCTGGTGGATTGTCCAAAGATCACTGATGATGGGTTAAAACATGTGCTCGAAAACAATCCAAGACTAGCCAAGGTTAGTTCAGCTCCAACATTTTTTCTTGAATGGATAAGTGATCATTTTTGTTAGTCAAATGGGTATTTGCTGAACGCAGATGTATCCTGTTAAATGTAGGTTTGATAGTATGGTTTTCTTCTGTTCCAGTTAGTTCCACTCTGATGGGCTTTTATACTTCTAATTGCTTTTGATAATGCTCGATTTTAAGAGATTTTGAAAATTGTCAATATGAATTTAACATCTTAGCCTATAAGTTAATGACCTTTCAACTGCTTTATACATATGTAGCTTGTAAATGTGTTTTGAAACAAGAACATTCTTCACTTGTCAAATATTTGCCTTGTTTGGACTGACTTGAATTTTCCCAAATTCAGTGTGAGAAAAACAAAAAATTAAGGGCATGGTTATGTTGAGATTTGGTTAGTTGCAGTTAATGTGTCAACTTCAACAGTACCTAATATTAACGACCAAAAGATTAAACAAGATATGTATGGGTTATGTTGTAAGCAATAGCCGGATTTATCAATGGAGTGTAGGATCTTACATTTTACACACTGTGCTATGGTTCTTGTGGTCATTTTTATCTCAATATTGAACCTTTTTCTCCTTAAATATTGACAACTGATATCCTTTATTGGTCATTATGTTATATTTCTAACTTTTCTTCTTTTTCTGCAGTTGAGTGTGCCTGGATGCACAAGACTGAGCATTGATGGCATTGTGACGAGCTTAAAAACATTTAAGACTACAGGTACACAAGGGGTGAAACATTTGAGGATTGGTGGTCTGTATGGTATAACACCTAAACATTTTGAAGAGTTGAAGGTTTTACTGGGTGCAGATAGTCTTCTGCTGCAGAACACCCTCAAACCACATTTTTATCACAGAGGAAACTTTTATCTGTCATGTGAGGATGATCGTTCCATTGATATCGAAATGTGTCCCCGATGCCAGAATCTGAGGCTAGTTTACGACTGCCCTGTTGATGGTTGTCAGGGAAAAGAACATCCCAAGCAGGTATGCAGGGCATGCACGCTTTGCATAGCCCGGTGTGTCCAGTGTGGACGTTGTATTAATGATAGTGAATATGAAGAAACATTTTGCCTGGAGTTGCTTTGTTCGGATTGTTTGAAGCAACTTTTCAAGTGCCAAGAGAAGCAGGATATGAAGATAGCTTCACTCAGGTTGCCTGCATTCCAGGAGTCTAGTTGTGGGACCCAGCTTCACGGCTAGAGAGACAGATGCTTGCTTGTGATATTCTGTTATCTTGTACAGTTGATGGGTGGATAATTAAAGCTTTCATTTATGTGTTGAAGAAAAGAAGGATTGTGAGCTAGCCAGGTAGGGAGATACAATGATGATTCCGCAGCTGCAGATGTTTGAGTCATGAGAATCTGCTAAATGTCTTCAGCTCGAGGCTGCAGTTTGGGTTGCCTGGGTGCGAGCAGATATCAACTGTGACTAAATTTGTTGCTCTTTTATAATCTCTGTAGAAGAAGCAAGAAGACAGGTACCGTTTCTTGTTGGAAAAAAAAAAGAAAAAAAAAAGCAGGTTGATGTCCTTGGATAATAAGAGTCAGCATGCTGTAAAGTATGTTTAGTGCAAATCATTTAGAGACAAAAATTGTGTTAGCTTTATTACAATTAGCAACGATTGTAGTCGCTGGAATTGTGGTGGTATTCTCACCATTTCACACTTATTTTCTCGACTGTGTTGGTACCTAATCATTTATCGATCTGCTTTCATGTATGAAATGGATAATTGAATAATGCCTTGCTTGTTCGTCGATGCATAGAGTACTCTAGCATGTACATAAAAGAATTTTCTGTCGATTGTTTGATCAATCTTGGATAAGAATTCATGTAATTGTTCAATTTATGGTTCCTTCTGTTCAATCTATATGTTGGGTCTCAGGAAATCGAATTTCTATCCCTTAGCAGAGAACTCAAAATTTCAGGGTACAAACTTCTTGGTAATATGGTATGTACATTAATTAGAGTGGACACAAAGAGAAGAGGGGTATAGAAATTGGAAAGAAAGAGTGTCCGTTTACGTGTAAATTTTTTTTTAACCAAAGAAGTTGAGGTCTATAATTGATGATCTGTCGTCGTCTCTGATTCCATGCTGGTTTTCTTGTTGGAGCGGCATGTAGTCTACGCGAAGGACATGTTTCTTTTTTGTCAGCAAAAAGGGGAGTCGGGAGTTTACGAAGGTGGATACGCGAAGGAGATGTTGAATTTATTTGATCTGTAACATGGCATAATATTGAAACCTAGGGTCACTGTAACAATTTTCATCCAATTTGGCTGAAAGCACAATTGCAAGGGTGTTAACTCAATTTTGAGGCCATTAATATTAGGAATAATTACTATTGCGTCTCTGAATTATATACCATAATTTTTTATTTAGTTCCTAAATTTTAAAAAATCTCATATTAGGTTTCTCTTTATATACAATATTTTAACAGTTAATCTTAATATTACAAGTTTTGCACATAACATTTATATGCAAACTGAAAGAAACAAATATCAGAATTAGATATTAAACATATGTTCTACGCTGACGCTGTGTACAAATAGAGATTTAATAAAAAAAATTTTAAAATTAAAAAATTGAATAAAAAATTATGATATAACTCGAGAATGCAATAGTAATTAACCCTTAATATTATTATGATTTTCTACCATTTGAAACAAGGGGGAAGGGCTTGGAATGGCATTATCACTTCCATTACATGTTATAATAATAATAAAAAAAAAGATAGGTCAGCATTGAGGAAAAGCGTACATTAATAGATTGGTTGCGTGCAAAACTTGGCCGCCTTAGGCCTTAACATCCCACAGACCGGACCATTAAAATGTCAAGCAAAAAACAGAATGCATACACATTCCCAGCTTAACTGAGACAATCTATGTCATGAAAAGAAAATGACAATCCGATGAACCCAAAAGCTTCAAGAAATAACAATAACAAAAAAAGAGTAATCGAAGTTTAATAATCAAAGGCGTGGCCAGAAGATTTGTTGCAAGAGTGGAGGGGTTATTTTTGAGTTTTCTTGCGGAGATCTTTCATCCATTTGAGGCTCAAAATCTTCTTTCCCAGGCCGCTCTTGTTGCCATCCTTCCCTTTCTTCTTGCCATCATCGGAAGGGGGTTGCGGTGGTGGGTCGGGGGTGTCATAGTCCCATTGATCTGCCCAAGACAACCCTGAATCCATTTCCCACTCTTTCTCTGCGCTGGAATCCTGTTTTCGTCTTTCTTTTTTCCTTCACAAAGCTTTTTCTTAGATGAGCATTTCATGACAAAATTTCACGTCAATGGCCATATGCTTGTTTTAGGTGACGCCTGGTTGGGTAAAGATTTGTTAGTTATTTTGGGTAAACTACTCTGCAAACTTGGTTCCATGGTAGTTGCTTGTTTGAAGTTAGTGTTCATTCAACATTTAGCTTCCTTTGACTAACCAAAAAAACAGTTCGGTTCAAGTTAGTTATTTCGGATAAACAATAATTCGAAAACTGCCTCAACCTTCATTTCCCTATTTTAAATTGGATGATGCTTTCATTAGCCATCTTCTCATTTTGGCCACATTACTGTACAGCTATGAAAAAATCAAATCTATTCACACTTGAAGAGATTTTCGGATTAACAATAAAGAAATTTCTGATTAAGGTTAAAATGATCCAAAAGAATATAACAATACAGAACAGAACCGGTTTAGCAGATTAACAATAAGACTGAATCTTGATGACTCAAAATCGTGATTGGTGTGAAACGGAATCGATCTCTGTGATACGTTTCCTGCTGCTTAACTCCTTGCAACAAACAGGTCGATCCATTCTATTGGTCTTATTTGGATCTTTACAATCTTCTTTCCTGATCCCCTTCTTTCGATTGCTTCAAACCCACGTCAAATCTTCACCAGAACTAGGAGAGACCCTTCATTTGCAATTTCTCGTGATAGCAGAGCTCAAGCATGGAGGATTACAAAAAGCAGAACGTAAGCAGCAACTAGATGAAAGGAATAGATTAAAATAGCCCGAGGAAGGGTGACAGCAAAGTGAAGCAGCATGCTCCTTGGAGTGATTACTTCAAAGTGACATTCAGGACTTCATCACCTAAAAAATTCAACATGACCTGCAATCTCCCTGCATAACAACTTGCATTCACGAGCTAATTTCACGCTCTTAAAAATTGCTAGACCTGTCCGTTTGTGCGTAGATGTTGGCTTATATGTTTTGGCTTCCTCTTCTCTCCCTAGCAACACAGCTTCCTTAGCAGGAATCACATTCTCCCACCAAAATTCCCGTAAAATCTCATGAATTAATTTCCAATAATCACGCTCACGGCATACACGGAATATTGCGCTTCCATTTGGTGTCCAGCAGTACAGATCAGCCCATTCTCTATCCATTATCTCTAATTGCCCCTGCACCTCAGGCATGTAATAGAAAGGCATGGCTGACCAGGGCAGACAAGTTTCAGGTTTTCCCTTATTATGGGGACACTTAACTTCCAGGAGGCCACCTCCAGGAAAGCAATCAAGAAGACCATCAGGGGAAGCACCAAGCCAGTGGAGTCTCTCCTCTGAGTGGATTGCAAATCCCAATGAATTCACCTCACGACCTGTGATGCTTTTATAGCGGTCTATAGCTGCTGCCTCATTGAGCACACCCCATTCCATGGCATTTTTTCTGGATGATTCAATAATCTGGTCCTCAGTTTGAAAAACTTTCTCGTGCCAGAGCTCAAAACGACGATTTCCCTTCCAGAAACCCAAGGCAGTACTAAAGGTGCTTGTGGTCAACTTATCCTTCCTAAGGGCAAACCATTCTTCTGAGAGTTGGGGAACATCAGATTGAGTAACACAGGCAGTCAACGCAAGATGCAGGCAGACGGACAAG
>CAODLS013856284.1:0-2500 GCA_948243855.1 Flueggea neowawraea
TTCAGATCATATAGCTCCGTTAAGTTTGATAGAGAGGATGGAATGGCTCCGGATAATTTGTTGACTTGAAGACGCAGAGTTTGTAGCTTTCTTAGGCTTCCGATCTCTGCTGGAATCCTTCCTCGCAACATGTTACCAGACAAATTCACTTGTGTCAGATTCAACAAGGATCCAATACCAACCGGTATCTCCATGGAAAGAAGATTGAAACTCAAGTCTAGTCCGAACAGCTCCTTCAAATTTGACAATGAAGATGGTATTGAGCCAGACAATCTATTACCCGAAAGATCCAGGTTGTTCAGTTTTGTGAGATTTCCAATTTCTGGTGGTATGCTCCCTTGTAATGAGTTGAAAGACAGGTCCAACCACTTTAAATTTCTTAAACCACTCAAGTTTCTATCTATTGTCCCCTCTATCATATTGTCAGAAAAGTATAGATACTCGAGTGTATTCAAGTTAAACAATGGCGCTAAACAATCAAGCGTCACAACAGCGTCTATGGATAGCTGAGGAAGCAAAAAAAAAAGAAATCAAGATCAGCGACCTGTTTAGTGTCTGAGTAGCAATAGACTAGGTCCCACAGACAACAGTCGGAAATGGAGTTCCATGAGTCTAACAACCCATGAGAATCCCGGACAGATGAATTATTTGCAAACAATAAAAACTTGAATTGGAGGAGAGCTTGCTTCTGATACTGAGGACAACAAACACAAAAGTTGTACAGAGAAAACAAGATCAACAAGATCAACAACATGAAACAGGACTCAAGCAGGAACCTTTGCTTGGCCATTGTGTTGTTTCTTCCTGGTCTTAATTAAGTAACTATGATTTTTCTTTTGGGGAACAAATGAGTTAACAAACTTTACATACTCTTATTTTAACTAATTATAATGGCCGTGATTTACAAGTTAAGTGAACAACTTTCTACAAAATGTTTAGTCCATTGTTAGTCCCTACTTAATTAATAAGAGTAGGTCCTTATTTCATACTTGACTTCCATTTTTCATTTATTGCTTATTGGTGGGTATTTACTTTGGATTATTAAAGAAAACTAATTCATGATAATCATCATATTACCCTTCGAAGTTGGTTCCCTGAAGTTTAAAAATCTTTATTGTTCATCCCTTAAGCTTAAATTACTAAAGCAAGTTTTAGTCCTCCATTAATAAGTGCACTTTTTTAAATTAATGGAGTACTTAAAACCTCTTTAAGCACAAATAAAAGGGAAGAAAAATCATAATAACTAACCACTAAGGAAATTTGTAATTTATATAAAGACTCTCAATTATTCCGATCATTAATAAACTCGTTTGACATCCATTAGCAAAGAGATGACATTATAATTGAGTCTAGGGAAAAATAATAACAAGAAAATAACTTGCATATCAAAATTAATACTCATAATTGAAACCTAATCAGACTACACCTTTCTTATACCAATCGAAATTCCCTATTCAACCACCACCAAAATCTCTCCCACAAAAAAAAGAGAAGTGCCTTTCAATTTCGTTTACCCCAAACTATTGTAGTGTCAATTGATTTGTATGGTTCCAATAAAGAAGGAATTCATAGTGAAGGAGGAGCAACTTTATAGGTTTTTAAACTTCCAGGAGTAGCATGTCTATTAATGTGGCTAAGCTCAAGGGGGGAAATGAAATTTTCCCTTGTTTTTAAACCACTTGCTACGTTGGAGAAGGAAATTTGAGGGGATTATGTCTCAAGTTCGCTTGTGAAATTTTTTTGTTTACTACCTTATGACTTACCAAATTTCCACCTTGACCTATGACGTTGATGACAAGTATTTTCTGGGCTATACAAAACACTTCAGTTGGTCCTTATCGACCAAAAGGTATTAACTGAATCTCACGGTTCCAAGAACGCTCCTTCCGAGCAGATTATTCTGTCACTTTATCCACAATTTTTTTTAAGATCACGCTGCTAATGCACCAACTCAATTAGATTGATGTAGTATATGAAAGTAATCTAACCTCATCTACATAGTTCGGTTGACCCCACAGGAGCGGATTGGAATATGACTTTATTCACAAATTTACCACCGTTTAATTTCAATGAAATTCGAAGTCTAAAGGCTTTTTAAATTTAAACGAATAAATTCTACACATGCGTGTTGTAAATTAAGATAATAAAATGTAATTTGTTGGTTACTAAAAATAATAATTGTTCACAATAATAAAATGAGACAACATATAGTAATTATTATAATGCTTGTATATCTAAACTTTGGAATTCAAAAACCGAAAAGTAATCTAGTTTTTTGATTTTTTTTTCTTTAAAATTTTTATATGCGTGTTGTTCTCATCTTCTTCTATTTATTGTTGGCCACTTTTTTCTTTTCTTCAGTGATGTCATTAGCTTCCCATTATTTGTATGATCCACATTCAATTTCATTTCTATTTCTTTAATGGGTTTGTGATTTTTTGTTTTCTTTTTTGCCCTTTTGTCTTGAGTTGTTGTGTATTTTTGGATAATTTAAATTTCT
>CAODLS013856284.1:7500-19157 GCA_948243855.1 Flueggea neowawraea
TTTGAAACCCTATTGAAATTCATCCCTAAAGAGATTCTGAAATTAAATCCAGGAAATGGATGAAAAAGAGATATTAGAAATGAAATCTTACCTCCAGAGATGAAATGAGATGGATAAAAGGCAATGGGAGAGGAAGAAAATCGAATTTGGATTGATTTGGAGTGTTCAAATGAAGTTATAACCGAGAGGGGTGGATTTGGGGCTTTTAAAACGAAACAGCAGGGAACGAGACACACTTGTCTCCCCTGAGATGTGCATCTCACACAAGAACTATAGATTTTCTTCACGAACGACAGCAAGTCAAACGACACATAGTGAGACCTGATGCACGAGACACGCGTTTTAGTAGAAGACGCGCGTTAAATGGTTGATTTTACACCAAAAATGATTTCCTCCATTTCCATTTGAACATTGCAAGATTCAACGGACTTAAATCACTTCCAAAACATCATTAACCATCCTCTAACATCCAATCGTCTTCCCAAACATTCAAAGATCGATTCAAAATAGGATAGAATGCTACAAAAGTTTGTAGTCAAAACCGTCGGGGTATTACATAGTTCCCCCCTCAAAAGAAATTCGTCCTCAAATTTCCTGAAGATTCAAATCAGAAGGATTACAGATAAATTCTAAGCGATATTATAACTTAACTCTTAATCTAATCGACTCCAATATCTCAATACCAAAGATCGAATCTAAGTCTCTAATCAGAATATGATCCAAAATTATCAACATATCAAATCATGAAGAGTCTAACTATCATTTTACTAACATACTAGGTCTCTCTCTCGTACCCAAACATACAGAAGGAATGCAGATTATGCAGAATCGGATACAGATTATATTGAGAGATGCAGATGCAGAAACAGATAATGCTAACTTACTATTCGATAGAATCAAAGATGTCCGAACATTTATGCCGCATTTGGTAGAATAGCGCCCTAGGTCGCTCAATTCCAGATATGCAAAATATGCAAAAGTTAAGGCAAAAAGTACAGAGAAATGCAAATGCAGAGAAACAAGACACATACTTGTACGTTAATAGAGATCAATAGATATGGATACCTATGACTCAATTCGTCAGGTTGACGCCTTAAAGAACTTCCACCGACGATTCATCTGAGAGAAAATTGAATCTTATCCCTGCTGGCAATAGTGACAAAACATGGAACGAATATGGAAAAAAATTCTTAAGGAATGGAATGCAAAATCACATAGTGCACAAAGGCGTGAAAGAACAAATAACAAATTCTCAAATCTGGAGATACCGTGTCGGAAGAGCAAACATCGGACACTGATCAAGGATCAAGTTTCAAAAATTTTAACAAATAGGCAAACAGAAGGATAAGACGGGGACAACATGATAATATTCAACTGAATGATATAATCTTTAGCTACAATTGGAAATCAATCCCAACCACAATCACAAAGCATGTCGGAAATGCAATAGATCAAATGTTACTGAAAGAGATAGATTAAGGAAGCAAAAGGAATTACACTTCTAATGTTCAAACCTCAAAGTCCAATTAGATTTAACCTGAAGATCAGACAATACAATTATACCCGAATCCAACTCAACTCTCCCTGACTTGATTATAACTTATCCTTTGTCTTCATATTTAATCGATTCATCTCATCTCCCCGTACCCTGATCATCCAATCTTCAGACAATGCCATTCAACGGGAGTGACCACATCGACCATTTCCACCAAACCACTAACCTTCCACCTTAACAATTACCGAATACCTTTCAGATTCATGGAACTAAGAAGTCTCTTTAATTCCATCACCTGAACGTAACGGTAACCAGTCTCACCTTATCCAAAACACCAAATTTATAAATTTCTCTACTTCCCTTCAAGTAACATTGAACCACATCGCTCACTTTTAGTTGATTCTCAATGTATCAAAATACAGTGTGAACCCAATGTTGACCTACTTGTCAAACACTTACCAACATTTGGAAATTCTACTTGCATATACCGATCCACACAAATTCATATTTCTTTTGATCAACCAAGACATAGAATTTATGATCCTAGGAAAAATCCTAGACAATTTTCCTATGAAACTCAATCATTCAGAAGAAACTCCTACCTTATTTTTAGCAGACAACTCCAAAACACCTTATGGTAACATTCAATCAGTTAATACCCTTATAATAGAATTCTCCCAACTGAGCCTCTAACTTTGGATCTACATTAAGTCCCACTTCAATCATAAACTCAATCTTTTATACAAACAAACTCCCATAAATTTCCTCGAGAGGCACAGTAGAAAGTTCTCGTACTACTAACACATCTTTCCAATTCACTGTCGAGCTTTAAGACTCGGCCAACGCCATAGTCAAATACATTTCATAATCATAATAGATCATTCTCTTTTTGTCTGAATCACTATCTTATATCACTAGACCTCAGAGTTAACAAAAATCTATTCGCAGATAGCAACTAATGAATTCTCGTGTTACTGAATCGAATACGCCCCAATACTTAGGAACAAAGAACCTCCAACAAATTCCCCAACGAATATTCTATTATCCAAACATGATAGAAGGAGAATAGAGCAACAACCAAGGATATGGTACCAGAATTCAATGAAGTGCATACAGAAACATACATAAGTTCAGAAGGACAACTACAAAAGCATGTACAAATTCACAGAAGTTTAAGAGACATGTGTAGAAATATGCAAAAGTTCATAGAATTTCAAAATAGTGTATATATATATATTGAAGTACAGAGATAGGAGGATTAGTAGAGTTAGGACATTCAGCTATTACGTGCCCTGGCTTCTTATAGAGATAACAATGGTGCTTTGGTTTACCGCACAACCCAAGATGTTTCTCCAACAAAAACACTGCATCAAGGAATTGTGTTTGTGCCTACACTTCCAAAGTTCGAAACCCTTCTTGATACTCGATGTGCCCGCTCAGACGTTCTATACTGACATTTTGACTACTTCCATACTTTCTTTGTCCTCTTGAAAAGAACCTATAACTCTGCAAAGACTGACTGCTCTAACTTTGGCCCTGATGGCCATTCATTAATCCCTCGGCCCTACTTCTTTTTGAAGCCTCCACTGAATGTCTCTCGTCAACATACTCCATGGCCCTAGTGGCCTCAGCAACCTGCCTCATTGTTCTTAATTCCAAAGCCACTACCACTCTCGCATACTTTTATAACAAACCCTTCTAGAACTTTCTAGCCAGTGCCTCTTCACTTCGGCTCTTTTCTACTAAGTTTTCTAAAACTCTCCTCATAATCAGTCACAGTCATCTCCTGCCCCTATCGAAAGTCATTGAACTCATTTGCTTTCTTATCTCTAATGCTCCATGGAAGAACGGACAATATAAGTTCATTCTTGAACTCTGCCCAAGAGGTGCTCTCATTTCTCTAAAACCCTGCCACCATAATGTTGCACGACCTTCCAATAGAAATGCTACAAATCTAACCCTCTCAACGTCATTGATGTAGTTCAGAGACTGAAACAATGCTATCATGTAATGATAAAATTCTATGGGTCCTCTGCCACCTTGCCCTTAAATCTCGGTGGCTCGAGCTTTAGAAAGTTAAGACGAGTACCAGCATCGATCTCTGGTGCAACTATCGGAGCTGCTTTTGTGGCCACCTTTGACTGGGATTGAAAAATGGGTGGTATCACAGGTGTTACAGCTGGAGGAGCTGATTAATCTCCGGACGGCTGACTAGGAAGAAATCTCTCAAAACAATCAAGAGGTCGAGCAAAACGCTCAAACACATCCAATTGAGCCACATACGGCGATTGAGGCTGAGGTACTGAAGCTACGACTTCAGGCATACTAAACAAACCGTGTTGATCTGCTACTAAGCCTAGTGGCCTCTCTAAGTCCTCTTTGATGTCGAAACAAATCTATAGACAACAAATATATAGAACGGATATGCAAATGTCAGAATGCAAATGGTTTCCACAGTACCAATAAAATACTAAAAAAGGTATACATAAGCAAATTGCTCTAATACCACCTTTATCACGACCCAAAATTGGACCATGACCGGTGTATGAAGCAAAAACCGAACCGAATGCCCAGTCCATCCCGCATAAGCCTCAGAGTACATATGTTCTACCCATTTAGCAGTTATAGAATAATAAAACATTTTCATATATATAGGATACTAAGTATAGTAAAATATATTTTTATACAAAATATATAAGTTAAACATTTGTAAACAAAATCAGTTAACCAAATAATGTTCTGAACTAACTAACCGCAAGCATCCCGGTGTGAAGCATCTAACATATCAAATAATCGGGCCCAAACAAAAGGGTACACATTACCGAACGAAGACCCTCACTAAGCATAGAAGATCAGACGATCGCTATCAACAAAACCTGGAAATTGTTAAAGGAGAGGGAGTGAGTAAACTCAGTGAGGGATGATGCTCTAGAATGCCTCTGGGACCTCACATAAACTGTTTTGCAAACATTTTCAAAAACTATCGCATGCACGTATATACTATATAATACGGATAGACACGCCGATTCATACTAGTATTATTTCAAAACCATTTTCAAAAAATAGTTCGCAGACAAATCATACAGCATACAAACTTGCAAATCAAAGTGAAATCTTTAAAACATTTTGACTTATTAGAAATTTCAAAAACGAACATTAACCACATAGGTACAAAATCTAGCCATTTGGGTGAGGATAGCCACTAAGGCATAGCGATAGCCACTAAAGAATAGATATGTACATACATAGCCATTAAGGCGTAGAGATAA
Organism: Flueggea neowawraea; assembly: GCA_948243855.1. NCBI lineage: Eukaryota > Viridiplantae > Streptophyta > Magnoliopsida > Malpighiales > Phyllanthaceae > Flueggea > Flueggea neowawraea. The sequence goes on from CAODLS013856284.1 coordinate 12,265, forward strand.
CCACTAAGGCATATAACCTAGCCATCAAAGTTGTAGCAGAATAGTGTATAACAAAAATAGACGAAAATATTTTATGAAAAGCAGACATGCAGAGCAGACAACAAATTTCAAGAAAAATATATTATATTTTAATCAGAATACTTATTCCAGAAGATATCCTTTTAATATTATTATTTCCAAAAATAGAATAACATGCTACATAAAAATATTACGAAAAAATTATTAAATAATCTTATTTCAGAATAGAATAATTTATTACGGAAAACCCATAATCCTTTCAAAACAAAATATAACTATTATTTACAAATTTTAGAAGTTTTCATTAAATAGATTTTATATAGACAAGTCCTCATGCAAGCCAAAATTTAGGATTTACCGAACTATTAATTATTTTGGATTACATGCAAGGATCCATATACAACAAAAACATATAATTTTGGAAAGACACAGCTTATGTGCTTAGAATTGACATCACACTCATCTAGATGTCGAGCTACTAAAACTCGAATCACAGACCACTGGTAGATGGCTGATTGCCTCAGAAACCGAACTGAGCTGAATACAGAATTTATTACAACAGACATTAGACACAATTCCTGTGGAAAATACAGAATGTATGAGATGCAAATGCAAACCCAAACCCCTATGACGTTAGAAATCCTATTTAGATTGAAAATCTAACATTCTTATCGATAATCAAACCTCGATGTAAAATTACAGTTTAGTCCTCAAACTATTTCAAAATTACAATTAAGTCTTTGAAATTTTCAAACTTTACCAAACAGTCCCCAAAGTATTTCTATTTTCAAATCAAACTTTAACATATTCAAAAATTGCATTTTAGTCTCCAAACATACAAAATATCAGGTTTAGTCCCTATAGTGGAAAATTACCCAAAACATCCTTCTCTCAATTCAACCCATAAAAATCATTCTCAATCACCTACATTGACTCTAATAAACCTCAGGAATTTGAATCTACAATTGGTTTCTCCAAAGCAACTCAAAATCACCCAAAAATCAACAAAATATGTCCAAACCCTAACCCATTCTAAGAACTCATCAAATCTCGTGATTCCAGATTAGATTTATGTATTTATAACCTCAAATAATTATAATCTAACAAACTACAACATCCATTTCAATAGAATTACTAGAAATCCAAAACCCTATTCAAATTCGGCCCTAAAGAGATTTTGAAATTAAATGGATGAAAAAGAGAGATTAGAAATGAAATCTTACCTCTAGAGATGATATGGGATGGATGAGAGGTAATGGGAGAGGAATAAGATTGGATTTGGAGTGATTTAGAATGGTGGAATGAAGTTATAACCGAGAGGGTCAGGTTTAAAGCTTTTAAAACGAAACTGCGGGAGACGAGATTCATGTGTCTCCCCTGAGACGCTCATTTCGACAAGACGCATGTGTCTCCCCTGAGACGCACATCTCACACGAGAACTACAACTTTTCTTCATGAATGGCAGCAAGCCAAATGACACGTAGTGAGACCTGATGCACGAGATGCGCGTTTCAGCAAAAGATGTGAGTTAAAAGGTTGATTTTCCACCAAAAATGATGTCTTCCATTTCCATTTGAACACCACAAGATTCAACAGACTTAAATCACTTCCAAAACATCATTATCCATCCTCCAACATCCAATCATCATCACAAACATTCAAAGATTGATTCGAAATAGGACGAAATGCTACAGAAGATTTTAGTCAGAACTGGCAAGGTATTACATGTTTAGTATTTCTATAAATAGAAATGGCAATGTAAATGTCATTTGATTTGATTTTATTGATAAATTACCTTAGTTGTGGAGTCAATTGACATAACAATTTAGAAGATAAAATGTTTGATCAAAGAGTGTGACTTCAATGTCATATGTTCCATTTGAGACTTGTCACGTGAAACATGCACAAGAAAAGTTATGCATAATAGAAGTTAGTTTATATAATTTTGGATGTGTAAGTTCATTAATAGTTTTTTTTTTTAATTTACCTAGGTATGTAAGAGGTATTCTCTTTACAAGTTTCGCAGTATATTTTTTCTTCATCATCTTCCAATATTTTTTTCTTACAGCATTTTTTGCACGCTTAAGTCATTGTTCTTCTTTGTTGATTGTTGATTTGATCTTTGCTTGGAATGCGACTTTGTGTTGCAATATTATTGAAAATTGTGTGATGCTCTAAAATTTGTAAACAATAGGTAGTTGACTAATAATTTACCTGATAAGTTGTGCCGTTGATAGTTTCGTCCAAAGATATTATTTTTACTTCATCTAGTTCTGCAGAGGGTCCATATAGAATTTTTTTTCCTTTTCATTTGTTGTCATGGCGTTACAGCGGTAATATGAAATTGAAATTAAAACAGATTATTTATTTTCTTAGTTGTATAATCCATAACGTATATAGTTGGCCAATAAATAAAAAAAAATCATAATGTAATTTGTTGAAACGGTTTATTCGATGACAATGAATTCATGCATATATTAAATATATTGAGTGCTTGTAAAAGATAAGTGCTATAAGGGATAAAAGAACTAAAAAAAATATAACTTGTTCATTTTTGTTTCAAATTTTTTTCACATGTAAATGCGTTGTCTCAAGACTATTAACACTATAAAAATGTTCTATTTGAATGAGTAGATTTCGGAGATAAAAAATAAAAAAAAAATGTGTGAAGTCCTTTTTAAATAAATTTTTATTACCTTTGAATAAATTTAAATTTTTGTATAGCTATGAATTAAATGTAACATATGTCCACAAATTAGCTTCGCAAACTAAAGATAAGCTAAATACGTGTTTTGCAATTGGACAATTAGCTCTATATGTAGTCATATTAGCAATGAGTTTATTTTAGTAGTCTTTATTTAAAATGTACCTGTATCTCTGCAATATCATGTAATAATTGTATAATAAGTGGAAAATAGTGCAAAGGGACTTAATCAGAATTGCGGGTGACAATAAATAGAGCAAGTGTTTATTTGATTAAATATTGTAGGTGTTACATATTTATATTGTTGATTGAAATATAGTATTCTTATTGTAATAGATTTAATATGCTATTAGTAATGTATTCTAATTCTAATTTTTTTAAACGAGAAAATCCTAATCATAATTGGCTTATAAATAGAAGAAGCGCAATAAAATTGGAATTCTACTTTTTCATATCGGTAAACACAAAAACCAATCCAAGTTAATTGTGGGGTTGTTTGTAGGATGTTGTTTGTTTGTGATAGACGGCTCCAAGGAAGCACAGACGACAGAAGCAGCAACATCACCAATTCCTCTACAATCATGGAGACCATAACACTGCATGCACGACACCTTTGTTGACTTTGGTTTTGATGATGATGTGTACAAAACATCTATGAAGGAGGTGCAAAGGCGTAGTTAATGTCATTTTAGCCATACAACACGCAGAGAAGTTGATTCATGCCCACAACGCACATACACGTTAATCTACGCATGTTGAAGTGTGCAAAATTGGCTTCTACACATGTAGCAATTGTGCAAAGCGCATACACAAAAATGGCAATGGAGACAGTGAGCATTAGACCTTGTGCTAAGCACGTAGAAGAGGTTACAAGGCACGTAAATGTGAGCCAAACACTTTTTGGAATTGATTTTGATGATCTATGCACACAGAAAGGATTGCTACGCACGTTGACGTCAGTTCAGCTTGATGAGGAGAAACTGTGCAAAGGCAGAGATGGAGCTAAGCACATAAATGCTAATTTACACAAGGCAGTGACCGATGGAGTTCTAGCAATGCACGTAGAGTTGCATACAATGCACGTAGAACTCAGTTTGGTCAAGACACTACTCATGTAGATGATTGCTACACACGTAAAAGATTGTGACATCATTACTAGACAAAATTTTCTATTCTCTCACAAAGGCTACTTTGAGGCTCCCAACGACTATTTTCTATCAAGTGGCTATAAATAGACATCCCAGATCAGAATAGAAATAAGAGAGACATTTGCTAAGTTTGCTATTCATTTTCTTTCTCATCTCTATATTTCTAACCCATTTGAGTTATTTACTTGCTATCACATTTATGGGTTTGTGTGAGCTTGGTATTGTTATATCTTGGGTTAAATTTGTAACAAGCAAGGTTCTTTACTTGGGATAGATAGGTTTTCTTGTTGTGCCTTAAAAAAACAAGAGTGGTTATTAGTGAGCTTTGTTGAGCCTACAAAAATTAGAGGTGAACTGTTTTCTAGTTGAGCCGTAAAAACTAGAGGTTATAACGGTTTGCTTATTGATCCCGTGAAAACAAGTGGTGTAACAGTTTTCCTCCACCTGTAAGAGATGAGATAATGGATTTGAATTCTTGAGTGGATCTCAAGGAGTAGCTTTAGCTCAAGGAGGACCGGACCACTATAAATCGAGACTTTGTTTTCTCTTTCCCTTACTCTATTTACATTGCTTTATAATTGTGTTATCTTGTTTGTGAATGGGTAGTTTTATTACTTCTGCATTTATACTTTGGTTTTATTTGTATAAAGCTTTGTTATTTGGTTAAACTTGCAAAAAATTTTCAGCAAAATTTTTAAATCTACTAAACTCCAATTCACCCCTTCTTAGAGTACCATCCTTTTGGGACCAACAAACTTCACTTATTTATGTGTCTATAGTGACAATCAACCATTAGCCTTAAATATTGTTTAGTAGTTAGAACTCTATTTCCTAGTAAATTCAACATTACACAGATGGAGTCCAAAAATAGTGAAGGATCAAAGCTTTGAATTCAGAACAAACTCTATATTAAAAAAAAATTCTAATTCCAACAATGATCCACACTTAATCAAGTGGTGAACAACAGATGCAATTAATCTTCTAACACTTCATAAAAGTGTTTCCTTTTCTTTCTAAGATGGACAGGTATAAAATTAATCAAGTTATAAAATTATCAATAAAAAGTTGCAAATGTTACATGTTAATATATGAGTAGAGTATAGGCATTTTGCTTTCCTAGGATTTCTTTGATTATTCACATTAACAAATTGTTCAAGGTTAATTGCATACCAAAAATAATACAGTACAATATTACTATAGTTTTGTGTGGCCGTGTTTAGCACTTCAACTTTTAAAAGTCCGGTTTTCATACTATAAGTAGTTGTGTGTGCCTAATTTGATTGAACAATTTAGTTAAGTTACCATACAAAATAAGGATAATGTGTGGTTATCAATGTTTTATTTTTATAATATTAATATATAGTATGTAATTCGAACTCCAACTCTCTCGTCGACTTGTAGAGTTTTAACCAGAGCCAAACATTAAAAATAAGAATATGAAATACATTAATTAGCAAGATTTGTCTATAATAGGCTTCTCATGGTTATATTTGTGTTCCCTGATTTTTGTGAAAACAGTCCATGGGACAATCGTCACTCTTTGGTTCGAATGTTGTCAGAGTGTGCCAAGGAATTTTGGGTTTTCATAAACCGTGAATTGAAGGTGATTTGCATTCGAAAAATCAATCTAAATCCTTATCAAATTAGGCAATGCGTCTCCTGCCTCTTTAATCAACAATAGTAAGATAAAAACAATAATGAAAACAAATGCAATGTGTTTAATGAGAATTTCACTAACTAAAGGCAAGAAAGCTGAAAATAAAAATAGAGGACTATTGAAAATAAATCTAGAATTCATGGCTCCATAGGGTCAAGTTTTGTGTGTTGAGTTGAGGTCCCCTCTTTAGTGCTCTTCTGCCATTTATATATTGTCCTCTTAGTTCTTCTATGGGAAAAATATTTCAATCCCTTTGATTCTGTCATTTCTCGTTTGGCCATCCTCTGACAGAGTTGACTTGCCATTTCCATTTCTGGTTTCACGGTGATTCATTTCCTCTCTTGTCTTTATCGTCTCATCGAATCTCTTTCCTTCCTCAATCCTCCTAATCTGTAGTGGTGCAAACTTTCTTTCTGAGTCGCTATGTCCCCAAGGACTAAGATCTAGCACCTCCTTCCATCTCTAACTTGCGAGATTGCATGAGTGCCTGGGCTTTTTACAAGGTTGGGTCGTGCATTTGCTTGTCTGAGCCTGTGGTCTAACTCGGCCAGGCCCATTAGTCCTGGGTCTGAATTATATCGTAAACAATTGCCCTCCGCATATGTGGTGGTTCTAATTGTAACACCCTTATATCCTATGACGTATAGCATAATAATTTAAATAAATAGAAAATAAACACGTAGCATATCATATATAAGTATATATGTACATATCAAACATAAAGTCATATAAACAAAAATCTTTTATATACACATATATTAAGTTCACTGTACTACAGAACTCTACAAGTGTAACATTGGCAAAATGCAAATGAGGAGGAGGAGGAGGGAGCACGTGGCATCAGCTGGACAACCTGTGGTGAATTGATGTCTATCCTCTGGAAGCTATCTATACCAAAAATCTATCTTCAACTGTGACCTGAAAAAATATTTACGCTTTATATGAGTCGCAACTCAATGAATATAAACCATCATAGATAAAATTCAGGCAAACACAAGCATATAACAAATAATTGATTAAATATGTCACATAAACATATGCATATGCCACTGTGTTCCATTTTATTATGTTGTGACCAAACAAGCCAAGTATTGCCCCGGGATTTCCTGTATGCCACTGTGTAATTGGCTGGCCAGCACCGTATGAAAATTGACCCGGAGGTCTCCTATGTAATAATGACCCGAAGGTCTCCAATATGAATTTGACCCGAAGGTCTCCAATATGAAATATGACTAGTAGGTCCCACTGTGATTATATTTGCAAATACAAGAGCATGTGGCCACAACGCCTTTATTAAGTCCAGTATGAATGCGTCAACATGTGAAACATTTGATACTAAATATACAGGTAAAACATTTCATTCCAT
>CAODLS013858123.1:0-20401 GCA_948243855.1 Flueggea neowawraea
TTTCCACCATGGGTGTGGTCCTAGGGTTTGGCCTGGCCATGGTCTCCTGCCATGGCCATGGTGCAGGGTATGGCGACGACCAATGATGCGCTTTCTTTCAATTTTATTCACATTCTTCCATTGATCTTGCAACTTTAAAAACATATTTTTCATGTCTTTTTCATGTCTTTTCCATCTCATTTCATGCTCTCCTCATCACCCTACACAAACAAAAAAAATGTATAAATACATAGATAATTTAGCACACTAAGGGTGAAAATGCTATTCACTAGTGCTTGAACTAACATGTAATTTTAGCATGCGTCACATTCTCACTCTTCTGAATTATAGTAGTGACTTTAATTTTAGTATTCTCTGTTTGTTATAGTAGTGACGTACATTGCAGTGGTGTGGTTCATTTTGATCTCTAGGTGATTACTCTGTGGCTTTCAATTAGGAAGACTTCTAGTGCTTGCAGTGCTTTTTGTTTCCATTGAACTTATTTCTTTTGCATTTTTTGTTTCTTTTTTTTTGGGCTTTGAGAGGTTTGTGTGTGAAAATGAGTTTTGGATTGTTGGAGGAGAAAGTAAGGTTTATGTGGTGCTCTGCTTTTTTTTTTTCATTGTGAGTGTAATCAAAATAAAATTGTGTTTGAATCACAAAAACTGTGATTTTTCATTATGTTAAACTGTGATTTTTGTTTCCAAGTTGTCATTTTTTACAGGCGATTGACATTAATTCATAGATTTTATCAGATTTTGGGTTTGATTGAATTATCTTCGCCAATTGGTGAGAAACATGTTGACTGTTAATTTTTGTTTTAAGCTTCTGTATTTTGATGCAGAGAGAGGGGAAGAGAGAGATTGAGAGAGAGAGGGGAGAGAGAAAGAAAGGAGTAGATTGAGGGAGAGAGGATGAGCGAAAGAGAGAGAGAGAGATGAAAGGGAAAAGGGGAGATGAAAAAAGACAAAAACGAGGTATAATGATCATTACAGCCATGCTGGCATGTGTCCCATGATGAGTTGACGTGTCCTGTTATTTTCCCCTAACGACGTTAAGCTTCAGGGACACAATAAGAAACTTTTGAAAACACAATAGCGTAATCGAAGATTTTGATATATCTTAGGGACGTAACAATAATTCCCCCTTATTATTATGAAATATTACTTTGAATTTTATGTTTGTATTTATAAATGAAATATGGATTTTTGATATTATTATTAAATAACTATTTTGGTATAAAAAATTTTCGGTGGATGTTTTGTATACCCGAGACTTGTGTAGGATGGGTCGGGCCAATGGTTCGGTTTGCTTCATACACCGACCATGGCCTGATCCGGGTCGTGACAACATCTATCTCTAAATGCCCCAAAATTGGGGTGCGAATACAAATTGAAATCCAATCCCAAACAACGCCGTGTTGTAATTCATATGAATTTATGGTTAATTCGTGCTCTAATCCATTTATTCAACATTCAGACCTCTAAATACATATTGTAATGAATATTAAATACATAATAATGGAGAAATCACTTAATTTATTCCTAGGATGTAGCAAATATAAAATCGATGTGTTATAGGTTTCCTACTGAATTTTATAACCAAATATATTCTTCTCCTCTTTTCTCTCCCTTTTCCATTATGTTTTCTTGCTAATAGATACTGAAGCATTAAATGATTTTGTTCTTCTTGTTTAAGTTCTGATTTTTTCATGTTTTAGTTTAAGCATGAGGTGACGAGGTGCTTAAGGGGTCTAATCATATGGGGACACCCGGCTACATGGTACGTAGCCTTTGGTATACCAATGCTTTGTCAAGGCCCTAGTTATCGGGGTAATGAGATAACCGTGTATCCGGCCAGATACACGCTTTTATTGAGCAGTCAGGTGGCGGAGTCCACACTGCTATATAGATATTGATACTGGTCCCGTACTATAAATCCTTAAATATATGTATATATTGTTTGAATGCATGTTGTATGATATGGATGCGAACGTTTTGTAAAATGAATTTCAGAAAATATATTATGTATATAGGGTGTATACTAAATGGTATCTCTGTATGTGTGTGGCATTTTTAAAGGGTTTTCAAAACAGTCTTTGTGAGGCACGTGTGAGGCGGTCTGACGTGTCGTTTTCTCACTAGAGATTCTTATCCCTTTTTGTTCTGTTGTCTATTGTTAACCTCTTTTACAGGTGACATTTTGACGCTCAGCATCAGATCCGTATCTCGATCCTATTGATGTATTCTTCTTTATAGTGAGTGCCCCTCGTCCGGACTCTACTTTGTTCAGTCGTTAGAGCTCGACATCGAGCTACTGTTAGGATATTGGGCTATATTTTTGTATTTTGGGATAACCTCTGATGATTTATACTGTCACTGATATTTTTACTATATTGTGTATATATATATATATATATATATATATATATATATGGTTTTTTTATTTATAAAAATTTTTATAATTCAAAATGTTTTAAATGAATAATTGGATAAGTCAGGTAGAATGTCTGTACACAGAGGCTTGTGCAGGATAGATCGGTCTTCCACAGAAGGTCTGCCTCGTACGCGGTAACGGGCCCGACTATGAGTCATGACACTGATGTATTGGTATCTTACAACTCAGTCCCTAAAGTTTTCAAGAACTGGTACTCAGTCCGCAATTTTCTTACATTTACATTTCAAACCTCAAATTATAAGAATTCTACATTATGTCCCTTCGATGGAAATTTTATCAAAATCACCTCTACATCCGTTCCAACCGAGTCACTGACATACAATTTTATTCTCAATCACCCAAATCACTTCATATTAGATATTAGAAGATAACTCATTATCATACTACATAAGACATCATCAAAGTCCTTAGTTTCATCTACCAATACAATCATAAATGCATGCATGCAACTCAAGAACACTTCAAGGATTATATTCCTTAGCAAATCCATCATGTTCTTCACCTATTCAATCGAAATCAGTAAGTTTTCAGCTCAAATACATCGAATTCGTCCTAACTTATCACCACATTCAACATGGAAGGCAACTTTTTTTGCATGCATGCATGTACTAGTTCTTTTGTATGCATTCATATTCTAAATCACTCTTATACATGAAAAATTATCAAACACGAGTATGGACAAGTGTTTAACTTTAGAATTCCTGTACAACATTCATTACATATATGCTTTAGGGTCTTCTTTTACATGGGATGATGAATAAATAAGAAGAGTAGAACATCTTACCTGAAAAATCTTGGATAGATTGAAGGAAGAGCAAGGAAGAGAGGAAAAGACGTTTGAGAGAGTGTTTTTGGATGAGAGAGAGTGTTTTTGGATGAGATAGAGTGTTTGCAGTGGAAAATGATAAGCCAAATGGTATTTCTGGATGAGAGAGAGTGTTTGGAATGGAAAATGCTGGTTACATGCATTACTTATTCCTAACGTACGTTATGCACCATTTCACGCTTAAGTACGTAAATCTTACATTTGTTATTCCTTCTCAGCTTCTGCACACAACTCCCTTAGGCCTAGGTACGTAAGTTTGACCATTCCCATAGCTCATTCACAACTCACTTAAAGCAATACTAAAGCACCTTACTGATTGCCCACCAGTAGCCACAACCCCATCAATTGAACCCATCAATAATTAAGAATAAAAATTCCTACAATCAATCAATAGTCAACAATAACCCAATTGATTGAACCCATCAACAATCAACAAAAAAGAAACCCAACTCAGCTTGTTTACATGCCAAAAAAAAACAAAATAAAAAAACAAAATAGAAAAAAAAAATCGAAGAATAAAACTAGATAAGGTTGTGACAAATTATAGATCTTAAACCTATTTGACTTCGGAAACAAAGCTTAGAGTGATTTCAGTGTTACAAAAGCGAGTGAGGAAGAGATGTGAGGAGTGAAGAACAGGCAGAGGCTAACACGATTTTAAGAAGCCAAGCTTGATGCAATGTTCAATTGTGTGGGATTTATGATTCGTATGTTTTTGTTTGCGCAAATTTTGTGTAGGTTTGTATAATATTATTCCATTTCTAGTTGAGTGGCGTAAAAGGAAAAAACTAAAATTCAGGAGCTTAATGGGGAAAAATGTGAAAGTTCATGAGCTAAATTATGGGTCAGGCAAAAATAATGTTGAGACAAATATGCGCCACGCATGCCATAGGTCCATTGCAAAACATGTCACATGTCCATCAATTTAAAACTTGCTCACTTTTTATCTAAATCTATAGCTTCCCCTTATAAATATTTTGTATTTATTATGATGCATCCTATAACTTATGATGTCAACCACTTCTTTTCATTTATACCTAACAGGTTCTTAATAATCCCACACCGACCATTTCACAAAAATATTCACACACACACTAACAAATGCCATAATTATTGCAAGAGCTTAAGTTTGTTTTTGGCCAAATTATTAGTTCATGAGACATATTTGTGAATCAGATTAATTGCATAAATATTAAGAATGCCGAATCGAGCAAATGATTAGAAAAATTGGCAAGGAGAAGCTGGGAAGTTTGGCTTGCGTAAAGTCTCTTGATAGACAATTTGTAATCCTACGGACAGGGGTGGCTTAGGCTCGGCTCATCACTATGTCAAGAACGTTGGCCTCTTATTAAAGTGCAATGGAAGCTCGAAAATGTTAACTCTGATTCTCCTTGGGCATGCGTCATCGCTGCCTCTTCTTCTACTTGTTCTTTATGGGATCTAATTCATAATCCAAATGCCAATCTTTCTGGTTGGAGGGATATTAAAGCTTGTTGCATTAAAAATGAAGCTCTTTGGAATTGTTTTTTGAAATAAATTGCAGTATAATAGTTAATAGTGGAGACAACACGTCTTTTTAGCATGATTCTTAGCGTGGTTCAAATTTCCTCAAGTCCAACTTTGGTGATCTGTTTAGTCTATGCAATTTCAAAAAGTCCACAGTTGCTTTTCTTCTTCCCTTGCTTAGAAGTTCTTCATCTCAAGAATGGCTTAATTCTCTTTTAGTAAGGAATGCTGACACAAGATCTATTGGGAGCCATAGACTAAGACTGAACGAGCAACAGCTACTTCAAAATTTGCTGGCACTTTCAGCTGATGTATCCTTGCATTCGGAGAGTCCAGATTATGCAGTTTGGAAGCCTGACTCTTCCAGATTTTCTGTCAGGTGTTTCACATCTACCTTCTAAGCTTCTTTGACTCATTTGCAAGATGATCATTGACTGTTCTGGCGCTATTGGAAATCTCTAGCTACTCCGCGTATCAAGCTCTTCCATAGGATATCTCTCCAAGGTCAGCTTCCTTCTCGTACTTTTTTGCATCATTGTAATGTTGTTGATCTGGATCGATGTGATCTTTGTGGGAAGCCTGAAACGCAAGACCACATATTACTCCATTGTGACTACGCTAAAAGCACATGGAGCAAGGTGCTGTCTTCTTTTGGTTTCTCTTGGGCGATGCCGAATTCCACCAAACATTGCTTTGAGCAGTGGAGATTTAAGGAAGATTGTTCTGTGGGTATTTTCATCCGGTCACTATTTTGGAGTGGTTTTTGAAATAGGCCACTCATTATATGAAGATTGCTCTGTGGGAATTTTCGTCCGGCCACTAATTTGGTGGTTGTGATTTATTAAAATTTCTACGATATCACTTTTCGGAAAACATAATTATTAAGAATTCCAAATATACAATGTTAGGCATATCATTCATATGTCATGATCTAGTATAATGTACATCTCCAACGCCTAGCATTGTGAAAAATTGATAATTCTAACTTCATTACATAGTGGAGTAGAGTTGCTTAGTCCTACTCCATTTGTGCAAAACCTTGCCAAAAGCATCATAGAATACAATATTTACGTCGGTTTGAGTAATTTGGAGTGACATGAAACCTTGACCATCATAGTAAAACTTCATCTCAGTGGGATTCCACCAATCAACATCTCCCCTCCATGCCTTTGACCCACCACCGCTTGTCAAAAATTGAAGTGGGCTACAAAATCAATAATTCAATTTTCTTGCCATCATTCATTTGTAAAATAAAACTTACAGGATTGTATTTTATTTTAATATATAGTTAGAATACCAATACTCGTAGAAAGCCAAAATCTTTTGTTTTTTTTTCCCTTTACCTGTCATTGCTACTTATGTGTTCCAAGCAATGGTCATGCCCATTTATGTAGAGATCAACATCGTTGGCCTGTGAATGCAACAAAAAGTAGCAGAAGTTAATTTATGTGGATTCGTTTATGGTAATTGGAAGTGGCTAATTATAGTGATATTACCAGAAGGATCGGGAGGAGTTGTACGGTCATCTCCTTGGTGCTGCCATGATGTCCTGCACTTTTTATCGTATGGTGACCTACCACAATCTTCCACTTTGCATTTGACTCTTTTAATGCCAAGTCCAAGTCCTGTATGATCGATAAAAAGTGTTTTCCATTTAAATCAACAATAGTGTTCAAATATTTAAAGGTCAAACTCAAAAATTTTTAATATTTAAATTAGCTTCAGTATCAATAAATTATAAATTTATTAGTTCATCTTATTAATTTCATTATTAATGCATCTTTTCTGTTAAGTTAAAATCTTCTCTCGGCTTACCTCGAGGACACCGGAAAGGTAACGGTCTCGTGGTAATACACCACTCCAATCGTAGACATGATCCTCAGGTTCATGGAAATATTTATCCACAAAAGGAGTTGTATCCACAAAGAAAAACTCAGCCACCTCTACAAAAGTTCAAGAGCACAAGAGAAAAAAACAAGTTCAAGAACACAAGACATATGTGTTTCAAAAATTATTTAACACTAAAATTGCTATATATTAAATCTACCAGTGTCGACAATGAAGGATCTCAAGCAGAGCCATCTGCTGTCCATGTGTCTAAGAACTGGACTGAGTTGCGCCTCAACATCACCTCTGTAATCGTGGTTTCCTAGAACTGCAATATAGAGCAAAACAAGACAAAAACCAAACAAAAAATTAAAAAATCAATCCTAATTTTTTATTCAGATTAATTTTTTTTAAATTGCCTTGATATTTGTTTCATATTGTCTTCTTTTTTTAAAAAAAAAAAATTAAGACTTCCTTTTTTTGTCTTTTTTTTTTCTCTTTCTGCATGCTTCCCTTTTTTTTTTTTTATCACTTGTGCACACTTCTTATCTTATATTATGGAGAGAAACTCAGAAAGACAAATGTTAATTTTTCCAACACTGAATTCAGAATCCAAGATCTGATATCGGATATCCAATTTAAAATCAATTTCTTTCAGCAAAATTATTTAATTGCAAATTCTCCTTTTGAATGTTAGTTTATTTGTTTGGTACAAAATTAATAAAATTATTCGGTGGATGTCATGGTGAGAGATATTACCAATGTACCATTGCTTTTGCAAGCTCGGTGCTTCGTAGATATTGGAAAATGACTCAAAAAATGCTGGATCATCAATACCCGTCAAGCCATCATCATAAAAGTTGTCACCAGTAGAAATCACAAAATTTATGTCCAATTTCTCTCCAATTATTCCCATCTGAAGTTAAAAAATCAACAGAATTAGTGAAATATAAGGCATAATTAACTATTTTAAAGTAAAATAATTAAGTTTGTTGGAACTGGGAAGTTTTTGGGAGAGTTTTAAAAGGAATTGTATCAGGCCTGGAGTTAACAAAAAAGAAACAATTGGACCAGATACCATATATGTATTACTTAAAACTTTTAAGTCATTGGATTAAATTACTGATTTTTATTTAATTATACATCATTCACATATCTTACAACTATTTGAATTCACTCGTGTCTGAACGTAGTCTAATTCAATTAGTCGTCATAAATAACTGATTAATTTAAATAAATAATCAGCTAACTAATTTTATGTAATCCATTTTAAAACAAATGAAGAAAACTCTCATTCAAATATTTGAGGCACAAATAAAGGAAAATTACAAAAGGTAGGTCAGCTTAACTATTCTTTCATCACTGATTAGTGTAATTTGAAACGTGGAAGCAAAAAACATCACAATATTTGACAAATGATTTGTCAAGTGGGTAATGTTTAAAAAAAGAAGTTTTATTAATCACATCAGTTGCTTCACTATGTGTCCGCCACTGATTGAATAATAGCAAAAAGATATGAGCTGGAAATTTTTTCTATTATATTAATGTTCAAAGCAATGCCCATATGATCAGGCCACTGTCCCTTAGTCAATTATGCATATTGTTTTCTACAAATCCAAAAACAAAGGTAAATAAATAAGTAAAAGAATCAATTACAACAAGGTGTGCCCACAAGTATTGGTTATAATGAATAATGGCACTTGGAATCTGCATGGAATTATACTCTTTGCTTTCAGCATCGAGAGAGAATATTTGAAAATAAATTCAAAGTTTATTAAGTGTCATAATTTCTTAGGAGGAATCCTTGTTGAAACTCCGAAACTTCTGGTTTTCATTTTTTTTTTAAATATTTGCTGTCATCATCAGGCAGTTGTGAAATCTCTCTTAGAAGGTTATGCACGCACTTCGTATCATTAAAGGCTAATTATTTCTAATTTAAACTTCTGGCCCTATCATTTTTGTCTTTTACTTTTTCTTCTCATAATAAGAGCATCTTTAATGTTTTTTTTGAATAGACAAATTTTTTTAGTATAAAAAGTTATCATATAAAAAATTAAGTCTAACTTTTATATTTTAAAAGTAGAATAAAAATAATTTTGACTGTAAAGAATTATATTCACACTTTATCTTAGTTGTTATTAATAAAATTGTGTTACAATTGATTAAAAAACAAATGAAAAAAGATAAATAAAAATAAAGTGGAATGACAAAGTTTAATAATTAAAAGTTTTATGACGATTAACTATAGTTTAGAGAGTAGAATTGAAGGATATCATTATTTTCAATTTTCATTTTTAAACGTGCTCTTTATACGTGTGAAGATTGCTCTAAAGAGCACCATTAGAAATGCTAAGTGACATATTTTTACATGAGGTTCTTTGGGCATTAAGAACTGTATATATCGTTTAAATTTATGAGATAAGTTGGGCTCCAATAATATGTAATAAATATATGTTGTCTAATTTTACAAATGATTTATTATTATTTTTTACTAGTAAAATGAAATATTGTTTTGATACGTTAAAGATATAATTGGTAAACTTATTTTGGTACATATGCCTAGCCAGTTACTACCTGCAGTAGAATCTGATATGTTTATGCTGTTTTTTCAAACTTAACTGTGTTGTAATTTTAAATGTACGAAAACAACTCGAGCGGTAGAGATTTTTTTTTTTATTTTCTTAATCCAGTGATCTATAAATTAGATGAATAAAATTCACAATAATAAAAAATCTAAACTTCCACTTTGAAACAGCAATAACAATCATACCACACATGTCCAATGTTTAGATAAACTAATTATGTGTATATATCTTTCCTTTTTGAAAAATAAAAAAGAAATGAAATTTTGTGTGCCAGCAAATGATATATAGTATGTAAGCAGGTAGAAAACGTAAAACGTTCATCTTTTAAAGTGAAGCCAGGAGAAACATAGATGGTAAACAATGAATGAACATAAAAGAGAAAATAAAGATGACGTGTAATAAAACATCAATTATGTGACCTGAAGAGCAACATCAGTTTGGTTATATTCTCCCTTTCTTCCCCAATCTCCAACAACCAAGAGGCTAAGCGACCCATCACCTTTGGCACCATGATGGAATCGCTGAAGCTCACCCATGGAAACAACAACACAAAACCCCAAAACAATGGTAAGTGCTAAAAGCATGGGAGGCTTGGAAGCCATGGCTATGGGATATTGAAGTGGAGTAACGAAGCTCTAGTTTGTTATGTGTGTATTTTCGTACAGGAGTTGAAGGCAAGCTACGTTTTTATAGTGCTTCGTACAACCCAAATAATAAAGCAAACTAATTAATAGACTAGCCATTATCTAAAAGCATACGCACATAGAAAGCAACTCGTTTATACACACTTATTTGGTGGAGGTGTAACTCTTTACATGTAATTCATATTTTGTACCAGTTCATTCCCGTTATTCGTCCATTTTAAATACTTTTTTTTTACATCATGGGTCTCATTTAAAGAGGAGACTCGCTACTGAAATCTTGAAAATTGTTGAAAAATTCTGTTTTTCACCCATCCTACATATCTCCGACCAAATACCTCACAATTTTAAATGTGAATTTTTATTAATAGAGTTACCCATTTCAGCTCGTTGGTTTTAATAAATATATTAATTTTCATATTAAATTATTTACTGAAAATCAAAATTTTCAATTCATTTATATTTTTCATATTTATTATGTCTATTAGTATTATTATAACTTATGTAAAGTACTTGTGCAAATGTTATAGTTGCATAAAAATTGTGAAATCTGTACATGAATTTTTATTGTTCAATATAAATTTAATAGATGAAAAAAGATATCATATTTTATAAATGGTCTTCTCTCATATATAATGTATAGATTGTTCACATAGTAATATTATTTCCTCTAATACTAATCCTAAGTTGTTTAATTTTTAAGAATTAAGGGTTAAAATTTCATACAATATTTATCTACTTTAAACTGATATATTAATCAGTAGACTTTTAATTTATTGATAATTATGAGTTTAGTTCACCTAGGAGCAACTAAAATAATTTATAAAAAAAAAATTCTGAAAAAATAAAAACTATTGGTTCTATATGGATCGTTCTACCAAAAATACAAAATAATATAATAAAAAGAAGGCAGGAAGACGGACGTGTACTGGGGAATACATCTTGGCGAATAAAAACACAACACAACGAAGAGCAATAAGTATAAAAATATTGGAGTGCTGGAAGCATCATGTGACAACGTATGGCATTTATAACTTATTCACAAATGGACAAGTGAGCTCAATTGGATAATGAAGGGGTCCATCTTTAGATAGCTAAATTGCTAATGGCCATTGTATTGGGATCCTCAAAGATTGCAAGTCACCTATGATCCTACTTTGAAACCCAACGGCTTGCTCAAATACCATTACTTTCCCTTGATCAAAATTGAAAAAAGAAAAAAAAAAAAGAACCCAACTGCTAGTAGTATTTCCATGTTTCTCTGGATATGCTTAGGATATTCTGATCCAAACGGAGGAAAGAAAAGTTAATCCAGATTCTTTTACTTCTGAATACTTTTGAGTTGCAACTCATTAAAACTAAGGTCTATTAAAATACTAAATCATAATTCTCTTCGGTTACAATTCTAATTAAATTCTGAAAAATAGAAAAGAACAAGTCCATACAGGTGTTTGTTTATGGTCCACCAAATCTATTTCTAAAAACATCATGTCATTGTTCTGGCATTTTTCACTATTCAATCTATGAAATATATATGTATAAAAAGTAGTTCAAACTAACACACAATACTTTTGCCGCAAATATAGCGCTCGCCATAATTTTAGTAAACTTTTGCATCGAATTATGATGTTGTGTATAAATGGATTGTCTATTTGACAGTAAAGATACACATGGCATTGTTGATGTAAAAACAATTACCATGCGTTTCCTTATTTTTCAGTAAAGGAAAACAATGCTGTCATTTAGAGCATGTCAGGATGTTTTTGGTTTTTCCAAACCAAAATAGCTTAATCTCCTTTCAATCAAACAATTGCAAATAAATAAAGCGTACGAAATTTATTGTTATGGATTCTTTGTTCCTTCAAACAATTCACAAAAGCACAATGATGATTATTAAAAAATGAAAGTAAACTAAGGCAAGAACTACAATTAAAGATAATGCCACCAAAGGCATGCAATGTAATGTAATGGAATAAGAGATTACCATAAGCCTTGTCAATACTCCTATCTTGGCCAATTTTTGTTAGTTTTGGTGTCCTAATCTAATCATATATGCACATTATCATTTGATTTATCGTTTAATAAAGAGACATTTTATTTCATATTTATAAAATATTATAATATATATTATGAAGATACAATTTTCATGAATAAATTATTATTCCTTATGTCATCAAGTTTGACTTGCTTATAGAACCCTAAGGTTAAAAAGAATAATATTCTAAATGTCCCTAATTGATTATTATCATGAGAATGAATTAAGATTAATATGTTGTTAAGTGGACAATCATGTTTTACTGATTATGGATGTGAGACATCACTTAGAACATAGATACGTGTTAGAGAACATGTATTGGACTGACCTGCTATGAAAGCACTTCATGGATCGTTGTCACATGTAGCTTTCATGTAGTGGTGATATTTAAGTCCTCTGATCGAAACTCATCATCGGCTCCTACTTGAGGAATCACATGTTTTGGCTTAGTGAAACGTTATTTGTAAAATGGTAACTATCTGTAACATGGTAACTATAAATGCTATGATTGTATATGTCATGAATCTTGTAAATGAGTGATAGTGAGAGTGACGAATTTGTTCCTCTTATGAAGAATGATATCTTTAGGCCACTTGATGAGTAGGATTGATGGAATGTATGCATACTTAGATGAATTCATAAAAGGGTTTATTAATGTCATTTGTTATATCAATCTACTTGGGATCGAGAAAAATATTAAGCAATATAAGGTTGACATGTAACCATACCTTATGCTTAATATAGATATCGTGAGACAAAAGGACTAAATATCGAACTGTGAAAGATTAACTCGGATTTCTGACATCCGCTCGATTTTAGGTTGCCATAATGTATTACTAGATACCGCTTTTGGACATTAGGCCTAAGTTTTAGGACAAGGTCCATTGCCAATTTCGAATGGGCCTATTTGGTCACACTAAAGCGAGTTGGATCGGATCACAAATATTCTCTCTTTTGGTAATTAAATTATTAAAATGATTAATCAATAATAATTCGGGTTTGTGATTTAAGTCTTAAATATGATATAAGACTTAATCTATTAATTTAATGAGTTTTTAATATAAATCACTAATTATTAAGATTAAACATGTTTGGGTATGTTATTATGTGTGATATAATTCTAATGATAATGTATCATGTAATTAAAAGTCCAATAACATTAATAAACCCTAGGCAAAATTCAGAACGCATTCCTATTTTCTAGGAAAAAATATGCACACTCTTATTTTTTAGGAGGCCTTGTTCTTATGTAATAAGGAGTTCTTATTCTTATAGGACAAGTAAGAAGAAACCTAGCAAACTTGAACTAGGGTTTCACACATCTCTATATATGTGTGTGCATATTGTAGGCTGAATTTTGAATGCTCTTTTGAAGGCCATTGCCGAATTTTTTGAGTGCCACTACAAAGAGAGAAACCGAATTTTGTGAGAGCTAGAATATTGATTCTTGATACTAGTACACTTAACCGATTCAACCAAATTCATTTGTATGGATACCATTGTTCACGTTCGCACAAAGAAAACGTGGAAGAGAGGGTTTTGAGTTTTGTACTAAAAGCTACCCCAACGTTGCCATAACGTCGAGCCATTGTAGCACTTTTTAAGGTAAAATTGCTAACCTTAATCGTGTATGTCGATATGCATGGATCCTTGGTGGAATTTTAGGTTTAAAAAGTTTAAAATTTTGTTATTTTCACTGCTATGTATGCTTATGAATGCAATAGAAATAGTTATGAATTCCAACAATTTTCATTCTATAATGCTTTGAATCATGGATCGTACACAACTTGGGGAAAAAAAGATCGTTCTAACTTTACTACTTAACGAGGAAGTTTTGCACAACAAATCAATTATTATTTGCCATCAACCTTGACAATCGTCGATCATGGATCGTACCTAACATGATAAGGTACACCCATTAACTCACTAGTATCTCAATGTGGAGCATCTAACATAATATAAACATAGACCCAAACAAAAGGACACTCACAACTATGTAGAATGCCTCACTAAGCAATGGATGTCAGATGGGTGCTAGTATTAAAATAACTTGAAATGTTAAAGCCACGAAAGGGGGTCAGAATACTCAATTAGGGACAGTTCGAAGAGATAGTAGACAACATACATTCGAGCATACTCAATAATCCTGTTATAGAATATATGTTAGCCACCAAGGAATAAAAATCATGCATGGGACTAGATAGGACTGGTAATTTTCTTACCAATAATTCTCTCGTCTCATGATTATGTGGACTCCTTGCCACCACACGGTGTTACCACTAACCTTGGTAACTAGGTTTTGGTCTGTCCAATGGTATCCCCGTAGCTGGATGTCCCAAGCCATATCAAATTATCCATAAATTTTTAACAGGTCATCATACATATCATACAAATAATCACAAACATTATATCATAACTTTATTACATCAAGTACAGATTCAACATGTTCCAATTTCACTCAACCCATTTTAGGATTACCAATCCTTTAATTAGTTTAGATTTCATATCAAGTCTAACACATCAAAACGATATAAATTTCTGAAAACCCAACCTATGTATTTAGTATGGCATCCAACTCACTTGGATGTTGAACCAAAGATCCAGTCACACACTGCTAGTGGATGATTGGTTACCTTGACAATCGTCCAAAGCTAAAATCAATCATATTGAATGAGACATGGTAACTGTGGCAATATACATATGGATAAAAGGCATGCAAATATTCCCAAGCCTTCGATGACGTCGAAAATCTTATTTCAATTGAGTATCTAATTCTCTCTCTCTGTCTCTACATTAATAAATCATACAATAATAAATCTAGTCCCTCAAGTTGAAGCAAATTACACTTTAGTCCCTATGGTCTCAGCCTTTTACAACTCAGCTCTCAAGTTTCTTGAAACTACCTCTCAGTCCTCTAGTTATCTTACGTTTACATTTCAGACCTTAATTCATCAGAATTCTACATTTCAGTCCCTTCGATAGAATTTTATTGAAAACACCCTTACATTCGCTCCAACCAAGCCACTAACATAAAATTTGACTCCCAATCACCCAAATCACTTCAGATTAAATTCCAACATATAACTGACTAACATTCTACCCAACACATCATCAAAACCCTAATTTCATCCTCCAATACAATCATAAATCCATGCATGTACGTCAAGAACACTACAATGATCTCATTTCTTCCTAAAACTATCATTTACATCACTCATCCCACCAAAAATCATGCAGATCCATACTCAAATCCATTTATTTTTTCTTACCCGAACACCAAATTCAACATTCAAGGCAACATACTTTGCATGCATGCATGTACTAGGTCCTTTATATGCATGCATGTTCTAGACCAGACTTCTACATGAATTTCCATAAAAAAGAGAATAGTAAAGAAGAGTATTCTACTTAAAGGTTTTAGATGGGTGGATGTATAACTTTTGCGCATGCATGTTCTATTATCTTATACTACATGAGATGGTGAACAAATGAGAAGAGAAGAACATCTTACCTCAAGATATTGTATAGTTTGAAGGAAGAGCAAGAATGAGAGGAAAAGAGGTTTGATAGAGTGTTATGAAACGAAAAATTGTGTTCGGAATGAGAAATGGCTACCTTAAGGATGTGGAAGTCATCTCGCCAAAACACATCATTTCACTAAATAACAGGGTCTAATGTATGTTAACAATAAAAATTATGTACGTTAACGTATATTGCGTGCTTAACTTGATCTGTTAATCGCTTAACACAATTCCAACTGCTTCCAGTAGCTTCTGTTTCAATTTTCTCCAATCTTACATACTTTACAGAAAAGGCTTACATATTTTAAGTAATACTTGCGCGCTTAACTTGTTCAATTAAGCACTTAACTCACTTCAAGATGCTTCTAATAGCTTCTGATTTGATTTTTCAACAACCTAACATACACAATCTTAAACCTAACGTACATAATATAAAACACTTACTTATGTTTGCTAGATGTAATTCCAACTTAGGTACATAAGTTTCATCATTCTTGGAGCTTGTTTACATCTAAATTTAAGAGAAATCTCAACTTTAGTCACCCTTTGGTTCCACACATGGATCCGAACAACCAAAACATGATCTTAGAAATAAAAAATCTAGTTAAAAATCGACCACAGTGTTACAGCAATTCTCCCCCCTTGATTTTAGAATTATCTCATAGTCAATGAAAGGACCTATGGGAGCATTGAAGTCCAAGGTATTGAGATCGTTGGTTTTCATTATTTCTGTTACTTGCTAATCCCACACCGTTGGCATAGATCGAATCATCTTCTTTACCTTGGCATGCTCCTCAATCTTCTTCCTCAAGGCCTCTAACCCATTTGTGGTTTTTCCAAATCTATCAATGGCATTTGTGATGGATTCATCTTCTTTGATTGAGAGTAGCTCGATCTCATGTTGAAAAAGGTTGATATTTGTTTCTTTCACTTGGGAAATGCCTTCATACTTAATCTTCAAAGATTTCCAAATTTCTTGAGCACTTCGACAACTTGAAACTCTTCTTATTTCTTCTAGCATCAATCCACATATAAGGATTTGCATTGCTTGAGTTTTTATCCTCTCTTTCTTCTAATCGACATTGGTATACTCTTCTTCACTTTTCAAAGAGCCATTACGATTAGTAATAATATGGGCCCCAAGAACGATTACCTTCTAAAGCTCAATGTCTTATGCTTTAATAAAGATCGTCATGAGATTCTTCCATAGAGAGTAGTTGGAACCGTCGAAGGGAGGTGGATGAGTGACGGAAGCTTCGACTTTAAATACGGAGAAATGACTTAACTCCATTTTCTATGATTCAGATCTTTGCTCCACGATTGTGAAGCCTTCTTTAGTGGAGACTTGCCCTAGATACCAATTCTTGAAGAATTTTGGGCAGTTTAATTAAGCTGATAGAGTAGAGAAGAAATAACACAAGGATTTATAGTGGTTCGACCAACTTTGCCTACATCTACTGCCTATGTTCCTCACTTATGATTTTTCCAAATTCATGATATCTATAATTAATTCCAGCTCAATCCCACAAGGCCAATTACAAGGATGATTCCTAGCTCACACCACTAACGCCTCACTAAAGGTTGATTTCGACTCAGACCTTTAAGGCCTAACCAAGGTTGATTTCTCTTATGGTTTATAACTATAAAGCCCTTACAACATTATTTTCTTAGGTTCCCAACTAACCTTTGTGTCACGACCCATTTTTCGACAATGACCGGCGTGCAAGAGAAACCGAACCGGAGGCCTGACCCATCTCACACAAGCCTTAGAGAATCAGATATTCTACCCAACATATTCATTTTAAAACCATTCATTAAACCGGAATGTATAAAAATATAATTTAAAACATAAATTATATATGTAGAAAGTAAACTCAGTAGTAAAATATCAAATGTTACAAAATAATGTATGAGTAAATCAGTATAATCAAAATACAAAATACAACCTAGTAACCCAACAACAACCTAGTATGGAGCTCTACTGCAAACATATATGGAGTCCCACCAAAAGGGCACTCACTGTCAAAAGGAACGCCTCAGTGAGAATCAGAATGTTGAACGGTTGCTAGATGCCAAAAGTATACCTGAAAATATTAAGGGAAGGGGGTGAGTAAACTAAGTGAGGGACGACACACTAGATTGCCTCTGGGACTCATATAAACCATTCTGAAAATATTTTCAGAAAATACCACATGCACGTATATAATTAAATAATAATAGTATACACTCGTATACGAATAGTAGTACTTCACAAATTCATTTCAAAAATGTTCGCACAAATAGCAAACAAAAAACAATCTTACAAAGTAAATACCAGAGATATATATATATATAGCAGAAGGCAGATAGGGACCAGATACAGAATCATCTGGATGCTACCAGATAGAATCAAAAAAAGTACGTGTGTTTGGTCGGACACACGACTACCATATAACCCTGGTAACTATGGCCTTGACAGAGCAATTGTAAACCAAAGGTTGCGCTACCTCATAGCTAAGTGTCCCTTATCTCGAATATATAAAGTAAATAAATAATATATATATATATATATATAGCAGACTTACAAAAAATTAGAGTAGTGAATAATTATTAGCACGTAGGCCAGATTTTTATTTTAGCCGACCCTTTAATAATTCAAATTACAGGAAAAATATTCAGACACAGCAAAAACAATATGATTTTAGAAGACACAACCTATGTATGTAAAATTTTCATCTCACTCACCTGAATATCGAGAGTAGTAAAAGCTAGTGACACACCATTAGTAGGCGGCTGGTCTCGATGACACGTATAAGAAGCTGAAACAGATAAAATCAGAGCAAATATCAAAATGTGGTACTGGTACTTGGCAATACTGAAAATGTGTGATAATTCAATGCAAATGCAGATGCTCGAACGACATCAGAAAACCAATTTTTGATCGGAGATCTATCGCTCTCGTCTCGAAAATCAGACTCTATATAAAATTACAATTTAGTTCCTAACTTTTACAAAATTACACTTTGGTCTATAAGACCTGGAAAAATTTCAAAATAGTCACCAAACATTTTAGAATTTACAAATCAGTTCTCCAAGTATTTTAAAATCATAAATCAATCCTCCTATTTTCTGAAATTACAAATCTATCCTTAACTTTCTTAAAATTACAAATATGTACTCCACTTTACAGAAATTATAAATCTGATCCAGTAATTAAAATATCAAGCCTAGTCCTCAAATTATTCAGAATTTGGAAAATTATGCGTTTAGTCCTTTTGACAAAAAATACACTAAAACGTCCTAAATCTCAAACCGATCGAAACCCAACATTTTCAACCATTTCAATCGACTCAAAAGGCCCTTAGGGAGTGAAAGCTATCATCATTTAGATCCAAACAACAATAAAAAAATCCAAATCATTCCCCATAACTCAGACTTGACAAACCCATTTCACCAAAATCATCAAAACCACCATGTTAAACTTTTATTCATGTTTTTTCCACTCAAGTCTGCCAAGATCTAATAAGAACCACTTCAAATCCATCCAGAAATTATACCAAAACTGAAACTAAGCTCCCACCAAAACCCATGAATACAAAACAAACTCAAATGATGTTTGTAAGAAATGAAAAGAAAGAAACAAAGAATGAAGGGAAAGAAAGAACTTTAAATTCAAGTTCTTACCTCAAATTGAAGAAAAGAATGGATGCAAGACTACGGAATTTGAAGAACAAATGATTTTGAGGTGTGAAGAAATGAAGGAGTGAGTAAAAACAAAAGTGAGGGTGGTGGGTTGAAGTATTTAAAGAGAGGAAAATATAAAACGTTGTGTAGAGGGAAGGAATGACACCGTTTTGGCAAGCCAGATGTGACAGTCAAAAGATGTGGGCCCAAGCTCAAAGACACGGTCACAAAATCGAGCCCATGTAATTGTAAAATAAGACACGGTCAGTATTGGGTAAGACATGGTCAGAATTCTTTGATTGTGTTTGAGCCCGTGTGTGTATAAAAACTTGATATTTTGCGGCCCAAACCCCTTGTTCAATCGCTCAACAACCAAATTGTTAGTTTTGGTACTCTAGTCTAATCATTTATGTGCGTTGTCATTTGATTTATCATTTAATAAAGAGTTATTTCATTTCGTATCTATGAAATATGTTTTATGTTGATAAAATATTCATGAATAGTTTATTCTTCCTTACGTCATCAAGTACGTGACTTGATAATAAAACCCTAAGGTTAAAAGAATACTATTCTAAATATCCATAATCGATTATTATTATGACAATGATAATGAATTAAGATTAGTGTGTTACTAAGTGGATAATCACGTTTTACTGATTATGGATGTGAAGACATCACTTGGAACATAGATATGTGTTAGGGAACACGTATTGGATTGGCCGGCTATGAAATCACTTCATGGATTAATGTCACAAGTAGCTTTCATACAGTGTTGATTTTGAGTCCTCTGACTGAAACTCACTATCAACTTCTACATGATGAATCACATGTTTTAAGTTAGTCAAACGTTATCCAAATCATCATGAATTATAGTAGAGGAGTGATAGTGACGAATTTGTTCCTCTTATGAAGAGTGATATCTTTAGGCCACTTGATAAGTAGGATTGATGGAATGTATGCATACTCAAATGAATTAATAAAAGGGTTTATCGATATCATTTGTTATATCAATCTACCTGGGATCAAGAAATGTATTAAGCATATAAGGTTGACATGTGACCATGCCTTATGCTTAATATAGATATTGTGAGAGAAAAGGACTAATTATCAAATTGTGAAAGGTTAAACTCGGATCTCCGACATTCACTCTATTTTGGATTGCCATAATGTATTACTAGCTACCGCTTATGGACTTTGGGCCAGAGTTTTAGGACAAGGCTCATTGTCATCTTCGAGTGGGCCTATTGGGTCACACACAAGAACGGATTGAATTGGTTCACAAATATTCTCTCTCATGGTAATTGAATTATTGACATGATTAATTTGATTAATTATTAATAATTTAGGGTTTTATGATTTAT
>CAODLS013860268.1:0-13165 GCA_948243855.1 Flueggea neowawraea
TTGAAAGTGAAAGTTGTAAGAAAGTTTGAGAATAATGAAAATCCTAAGTGGTGATACTTAGGTAGTGGATGTAGGCAAGTGTTGGCCAAACCACTCTAATTCCCTTGTGTTCTTTACTGTTTTAGTTTGTCTCTTACGTGCCTAAATGAAAAGATTTCAGAGCCTCGAGTTCCACACTATTCAACCCCCTTGTAGTGTGGCATTTGCTCTTTCAAAACCATCTTGAGACCACTGGGATGCACCGTGAGTAAAAAAGCTTATGTGGAAAATAACTAAACTGTGATTAGAAAAGCTTGCGAGTAATTGGGCTCTCACGTGACGAAAACGTAACAAATATGTGAGTAGAAAAGCTTGCGAGAAATCAGGCTCTCACGTAACAAATATGTGAGTAGAAAAGATTGTGAGAAACCGAGCTCTCACCAAACGATTAAAAGATATACTACAATGTGACAATGGAGCATGATGCTTGCGGAAAATCGAGCGCTCATTGTAGAACACACGTAGTGGAAAATTGAACATTGCACATGAGTGACAAGTGAAATCCCAAGTGGTGTTGTCATACATGCTACAATGTACCTGCTTAGAAGTGTGGCAAGTGAAACCCCAAGTGGTATTGTCATGAACGCACGTGGCCGATTATTCACTAAGACGTGTGGTAAGTGAAACCCCACGCGGTATTGTCATTAACGCATACAATAGCTTATTCGCTAAGGTCTGTGGCAAGTGAAACCCCAAGTGGTATTGTCTTGGGTACACACAATAGTTTTTCTACTTCATCCTCAACAAGCGAATCAAATCTTATCCCACTAAGACTCCACCAAAATCACTTGACCAAAAAGTTATTTGGCCATGTGATTGGGGAGCAATGATACATACAAGGGCATGAAAGAAAAGTACATGAATAAGAGCAGTAAAAAACAAACTAAGAGCAGTACAAAATAATTGATTTTAGCTCGAACCTCATCATGAACTTCTCGAGGAAATTTTGAACCTCCTGACAAGGTGTGGACTACCTGATGAGGTGAGATTCTCGAGGAAATGTTAAGGAGGTGAGCTTTCCGAGGAAGAGGTGAACTTCCTGAGGAAATATTGAACCTCCTAAGGAGGTGAACTTCCCGAAGAAATGGTGAACCTCCTGAGGAGGTGAAATTCCTGAGGAAATATTGAACCTCCCGATAAGGTGAACTTCTCGAAGAAATGGTGAACCTCCCGATGAGGTGAACTTCCCGAAGATATGGAGAACTTCGCTAGTTGGATGAGATGTTGAACCTTCCGAGGAGTTGAACTCCGTTAAGGAGGAGATGAATTCTGCTAAGGGGGCGATGGACTCTGCTGAGGAGGAGCTGAAATCCGCTGAGGAGGAGATGAACTCCGCTGAAGTTGAGATGGTGAGCTCGACAAGGAGAGTCGGTGAACTCGACGAGGCCATGAGCCTCAAGCCACGAACTACGAGCCTCGAGCCATGAACCACAACAACAAGCTACGATCCATCAAGGTGCGACTCCTGAATGCCCACTCGGTAATGGGGGTGAAGTCCTCCAAGGTGCAGCTCCTGAACGCCCATGTGGCACTAGAGATGAAGTCCTCAGCAAAACAACTCATCAACTAATCCATTCCACAAACTCCTTGTCATCTGGTGTCACGAACGACTCGTTGTTTAGTATCTCAAACGGCGTATCGGTTCTTGAGTACCTCGAGCCTCAAATAGCATGTCAACTCTCGAGTGCCTCGAACAAGTGACTCTCAAACACTTCGAACGAATGGTTTGGCTCTCGAGCACCTTGAACAACGTGTAGACTCTCGAACATCTTAAAAAGCGCATTGTCTCTCGAACATCTCAAAGAGGAAAATTCTTGTTGAGGCCAGAGGCGAGAAGAGTTTCCAGAAAGGTCCTAAAAAAACAAAAAAAACATCAAAGTCGAATATATATATATATATTTATAATAAGAAAAAGAAAAAAAAAAAAGAAGAAAAAGAAAAGAAAGAATGGGGCTCGGTCAAAATATGGCAGCAAAGTCAGAAGTGGTGATGCGGATGGTCGGTCATCTGGAAGAAACGACGAGTTATAGAGGTGGCCAAGCATCCGAGCAAACGACATGGCAAAGGATTGGGCGCGGTCGCCTGACTAAGTTGACAAACGGCTTGTCGTTTACTAGCAGCAAGCGGCCTGTTGTTCAGCGTAGCTCAGCGGAACAAAATTGAGTCGCACACGTCGTTCCACACGAACATTGAACAACGTCATCAAACGACGTCGTCTCAGGTAAATCGACAACGACCCAAACTACTAGAACCTCGACCCACTCGAACCATGAATAACTCAAGCTTCGAACCATCTTAGACCGACGAACCAGCAGGGTCCCGACCCAGGTGCCATCTAGTCTCAAGCCACCGGACCAGCGAACCACCACCTCTGGAGCTTTCATCAACCCAGAAATCACCGTCTCTGTCTGGAAAACAAAACGCCACCTCCCAATGGCACGCCACCGCCCCGATCGTCGCCGCCGACAGTACCGCCCCCAGAGCTTGTACTGAAAAGAAATAAACAAACAAAAACAATACGAAATTGAAGCTGAGAAGAAGAAACGAGAAAGAAGGCAACAAAGCAAAGCAATGATAAAAAAAAAAGAGAAGAAAAAGAAAGAAAGAGATGGAATCAAACCAAGGAGAAACCGACCAAGGAGGAAGAAGATGCAGAAACCAAAACTGCTAGGGAGGCAGACGACAAGAGAATGACAAAAAGAAAGGAAATAAGGAATGGAATTTCGGATCAAGATCAAGATGGAATCAAACCAAAAAGGAAGGAAAAATTGAAGGAGAGATTCGGGGAAGGAAGGCAATGCCTCCAAAATGGAAGAATATCAAAATTAGTCCCTTACTTTTTGAAAAAAAACAAATGAATCACTCCCCATCCGAAGAAAGGACATCACTAAAGCGCACATTGATATATTTCAAGCTGCCAAAATAAAAGAAAATCAAAATTTATGGTGATATTCACACGAGTTTTTACTGTTCCATTGGAAAAATCCGAAAAGAAAAATGGGGAGCAATTGATGTTACTTAGGTAATAAAATCCACTTAATACATTTAATATTGTAACAAAAACGTTATAAAGAGTTAATGACGCTCATCAACTCGCCACCTATAAATAATCTTCAAAAGCCACTTGCTAAGGTACGTTCTGCTAGATACTCATACCGATACTCTGCAGAAATTAATACTAACTTGAGCGTCGGAGATTCCCTCGGAGAGCCACCCGACCTCATTGTGTTTTATGCTTTCAGGTTATGAGGCGACGTTCACGACTCCCAAGTATTCTTGTTTTCTTATTATTATTGTTCTTTTTACGAGACAATAACAATTATATTTTGCAAACTATATTGAAAAAATTAAAATTTAATGTGAAATTCATAATTGTATTATTTTATTTTAATTTTAAATTATAAAAATTTAAATATTCATAAAAAATTAAAATATATTAATAATATCCATCGCTCGAAGTTTTATCCTAATATATATATATATATATATATATATATATATATATATAACTTTACATCTAACTTTTCTCATGGAAGCTCATACAATATTCTCTTTTCTTTTCCATTTCTAACACGAGTTTTGCCATAATATTTAAAATTCAATAAATTTAATATATATAATTGTCAGTGCCGGCTTAAGGCACATGACTCCACCTTTTAGTTGGGTCCCATGATTTTTTTTTTACTTTAAAAATTAGTACATTCAAAAATATAAAATTAAAGAGTAGGGTCCTATAAAAATCACTTTGAAAAAAATTAAAAAAAAAATTGAATTATAGTTTTTTAAAAAGTAAATTTTATCTATTTATAAAATGAGTCTGAATTAGAAGGAAAAAAAAATATAAAAGATTACAAAAAGAGTCTAAAAAAATTATAATTAACCTTTTGAAAAAATACTCCTATTTTTAATTTAAATATTAGTAAAATTTTCCATACGTATTTAATTTATTTATTTAATTTTAAATTTAAAAAAATTTAATTAATTTTTTGTTGTCTTTCAAAGTAAAAATGTATTTAAAATAGATTAAAATATTAGTTTGAAAACACTCTCAAACGTTCATTTATTTG
Organism: Flueggea neowawraea; assembly: GCA_948243855.1. Classification (NCBI taxonomy): domain Eukaryota; kingdom Viridiplantae; phylum Streptophyta; class Magnoliopsida; order Malpighiales; family Phyllanthaceae; genus Flueggea; species Flueggea neowawraea. The sequence continues at coordinate 4,107 of CAODLS013860268.1, forward strand.
ATATATATGGATATATTTTTTGTTAGTATTTTAATTTTTTAATGGATGAAGTAGCTCTTTTATTATGATTTAGATTTATATTTTTGTTTTGTATAAATCAACATAATAATATATGTATTTGACTTTAAATAAACTCTTTTCATAGATCTTATTATGATGATAATAAAAATAACACTTGCAAGGTTAACTTTATAAAAAATATATAAATTGATTTTTCAAATTCTTTTTTTTATCATTTTCTCTATATATATTCAATATAAAAATATTTAAATTTAAAATTAATATATTTTTTTTACGTGAGTATTTTTTTTTGAAAACCATTGATTTATATATGAAAATAAATTCAATTAGTTATAATATTTTTCATATCATTAAAAATTATTACAATATTATTGCCTAGTCCACAATTGGCCTTGAGACGCCTGATAATTGCTTCCGCGAACATCAACAACTTTTTTGAAGTGATGTGTGTGCTCGAATCTTGCAAAACAAGGCACAAAAAGTAAAAATCGGGGTTTAATCCTGCAAAATTCTCCAATGTCCAAGTCAGTATTTTAGCAAAGTTTCAACATTCTTTTAGAGACAATGACATGTACCTCAAGTGATGAGCTGATCATGATGCATTTCTGGAGGACTGAGGAACTCAAGATCAGAATGTCAACACAGCATGGTAATGTATAAGCCTCCGAGAACTGTTAATAAAGCAAAATTTCTTTCTGAATGACTTGAAACGTAATTCTCCATTTTGAATTTGCATCAAACGAGCCCAGTTTAATGCATCTGAGCCTTTTCACAACAAAGTTCTGTTCAGGTCTAAATTTGCAAGAGATGATTAAGAGTGATTATTTGGACTGTTGTTCTCGAATAAATGGAACACTTTTTTACCTCTGCTTTTGTTTTGAGCTTGAAACATATTCCAAATGAAGAAGAAACTTCTAAGCTTCTTAAAATTCAGTGAATCATGAATGAGTTACTTCCTGCGTTAATGGTTTTACTATTAGGCTTCAATGGAACTAGAAGATCCAAGTGACTATGGAAGTCAGGTATAGTTAGACAGTGAAGTTCCTCGCAAGAATTCCCTCGAAGGTGATTGCAGGTCCAAAAGCCAGTATCAAGCCCCATTCTTTCTCTGTCTGCAACACTCCTCTTCATGTTCATGCTCTCTTCTATCATATGCTCAAGAACATACACAATGGTGTTGATGCTAGCATTGCCGTTATCCATTAGAGCTCATCTACTCGCGTTTGGTTTCTTCGGCAGCAAATCTAGAATCTTTTCCATCCTGTTCAGTATTGCAGGCCCTCCAGGATGCACTGCCAGAACAGCTTGTTGTACTCGTTATCGGTAAGTTCAACAACTCCCATTAGCTTGTGACGGAAACCCTTCAATGTTGTCTTCAATTAACTGAGGAAAATCCAGTGCTAGCTTGAAGCTGATACCTTCTTCAGTGAGCCTGCCATCATAGTCTTTTCAGTGTCAGGCAAGAAGTTCTGAATCACGGTGTCTAGTTCAAACAGAGGATTTTCCGTGCTTGAAACCAGGTCTCTGTGCCTATGATCATTGATACAGCACCATCGCCAAAAAGTGCAACCCCAACTAGGTTATATGAAAAGCAAGACTCTACTTCTAGGATTGTTCTCTGCAATGCCCATCGCCACTCGGAGACTAGCCACACCTCCAGAGCATCCCATGAAGCAGAACATGATGCGCTGCATCGTGGGACTCAATCCAAGGCCTCTTGCCAGGTAGAGATCGCTTCCTGGTAGCCTACTTTCATTTTAGGAGACATAAACCAGGTGAGTGATGTCTGATATAGGTCTGCCCCAGTTCTTAATACAAGATTGTGATTTGTGAAGCTTCGATTGCCATCTGTGTCCCAGTATTATTGCAGATGTCTAATCTCTGCTTCACCATTGGAATTTGGAAGGCCCTCGCTGGCAAGTTTCGGATACTGCATTAGAATCTCATCTGCCATAACCACATGCCTGGTTTCAACAGTTGCCTGGAGTGGAGTAATGGAGGGAAGAGTTAGAAGTGTTACAGAGCTGAGTCAACTTTTGCTTGAGTACTGGATCATCACAGTTTGTGTTCTTGAAATAACTATCAACCAAATAATCTTGCGTTACAAGCTGGTGAGGGAAGGCCTTTCCAGGAGCTAGAACTGTAGCTTTGCCAGGATTCGGCGCCTTCTCCAAACCACCTTCAGTCCGCATGCTTTTCTCTGTCAGAACAGATATGCAGAGCAAAGGAAGTAGTTGAGAAGCTAGGGTTTCATGGAGACTTGTTTAGAGAGCTTGGAAGAAAATTGTTGCCTGGTCTGCACTGATGGTGTGCCTGGTCTTAACTATGTCTAATGAATCCACAACTTAACATTTAGAAATTGGAAAGGAAGTTCAATAGAAAGAAAAGTATTTGAGATTACATATTTTTATGATCCTAGTGCTTGGTTAGCTTTATTTAGATAAGACATTAATCCAGGGAATTTCACAATTCCCATTTAGGTTGAACAACACATGATATGCTTTTAAGTTGCTTAACTTCAGATTATGAGAATCCTTGATTGTTGTAAACCTTGGTCATCTACAGCATTAAATTATTGAAAGTTCAATTCTTGATTAAAGTTAATTTAACTTATCAAGTGTTAATGATTTGTGATTTAGTGGTCTTGAAGTACTGTAAACCCCAAGATAATGCAACTTCACCTTCAAGAGCACCACAAATTTTACAAGTCATCTGAACGAGAAGTACTGGTAAAAACACCGGAATTCCACAAGCCATCCCAGAAGTAAAACGAACAAATAGTACAATTAGTGCTTCTCATATCAATATTTTCTCATCCAAAGAATCACAAGTTGGAATCACAGATGAGCACAATATAAGGATTTTTGTGTATTAATTCTAAGCAAACAAAATTTACAGCTTCAAACCATTGGCACTCAAAATAAAAAAAGAACTTTTGGGATAGCTAAATAGCTATGCTTCATAGGATTGCAGCAATGTGCAGAAACTCTGTCAAAGCCAAAAAACAAGAATTTTGAAACTCAAACAGATGAGGAGGACAAGAATAAGATGATAAGGAGGTTTTGAGCTGAAATTTCCATTTGGTAGCATTGGAAAAGTATCTGGAAGAGGCATTGCACATTCCTCGCCGCTGAAATATATTCTTCGCGGCAATGCCCACCCTTTTCTTAATGTAAATGACTCTGAATCCTTCTGCAGAAGTATTTCTGTGATCACTGACCCCGGTTGAAGGTCATCGGCATGTATCAGTTCATCATTGTAGTACTGTAAACCCCAAAATAATGCAACTTCATCTGCAATCAATGACTGGATAAATCAGTTTATTTCAGAAATGTTCATTTATGATCATACTGCCTTAAAGAACAGAACATAAGTCTATTTAAAAGGAGAAGGCACCTGCAAAGCCGACACTGGGAAGGTTTGTGCTGTTGAAGCTGTATGTAATTGTTTTCTGCCTGAAGCCAGGATGTTGTACTAAAACATTCCAGTCTGTGTAGTTTCTCTTGTAATTGTGGTTAGAGATTGTCAATTTCACTCTCCAGTGATTCATATAGTTGGTTTTAATATGTCAGTGAACTCTAATTGGACACATATGATCAGTGCATTGCACCATGTCTAGACTATTTATATCACTCAGCGACGAGGTATCGCCTTCCCTGGAATTTCAGAGATCAAGAAGAGTTTCATTTAAGCTCTGATTCAGTAGTCCAACAATAAATAAGAATCTCAAAAGCAATTCTAAAACATGTTCCAAGCTATCCACTTTCATGATTGAGGATTCAAACAAATTTAGAAATGCTCACCTTATGCATGGAACTGTAGTTTCGTTCGTCTCTTTGCAGCCACAGCTGCATTTAGGGCATGCTGTGACTTTAGGATTGTAGAATGTAGAAAGCGAAACGCAACAGAGAGGAGCAATGTTAGCCAGAAATTTAGAATATGTGCATGTTGATTTCCATGTTCCTGAATTAAACAGCACAATTATGTTCACAATTGTCAAAGAGTACTTGGCATAGCTAGATTTGTGCTACAATTGAGATTTAGTACTTACTGAAAACCTGGACTTGTCTTCTACCACCAATATCTAAATAAACTGTTGGATCAGTATCCATAACTGGACCACAAGTATAGCCAGGACCTGGTGCGAGCAATGTAAGATTTACAGGAAGACGGACAGTAGTATTATCCCCTAAGTTTCCAACTGTCATTTCAAATGAAGATGACGACTTGGAAGGATCACTAGCCCACGCAGAAAGAAGGCCTCCGCGGCAGCAGTTTTCTGACATGCTTGCAGCAGGGGCATCTAGCATAAGATCTTCAATGACAGGACTTGGCTGGCAAGAGTGTGGTTTTCGGTACTTGAAGTTCGAGCAGTTCCCTTGAACTGTTGCAAATGCTCCAGACATTGACCAGATAACTTCATTCATTGTCCATGTCCAACCAATCTTCCACCCTGGATTCTCAACGTGGCGATAAAGATAGTAATTTTGAATCGTTACCTTTGCCTGCAAAATATTTCTACTTAAAAATTAGAGATGCCTTACAGTAAAATCTACACTGAAAATTATAATATTTGTCTGTTCAATTCCTATTCTTTAATCATCAATACATTTGTACAAGGTGCTTGATTGACAAATGACAATAAAGTCTGATAGCTAATTTTGCTCTTTCACATCTTAATTAAAATTGCAGAATGGAAAAAAAGTTATGAACATACTAACCAAATATCCATCATTTGTCCAATCATGGATATCAAACGTGATCGTAATGTTTCCGCCGGGATCCAAAGGGTCGTGGCAGTCTGCAAAGCAGAAGCAAAGTGTATATAATTCAGCAGCTGTCAGGATATCTTTTCATCTTGACTAAGAAACAAACTAAGCATAGCAGGACAAGTTCAATGCCTGAGAAAGTGCAGGTAGCAATTACTGTCAGTAAAATCAACCAGGAAGGTCTCATACAATGCAAGAATAACACCATGTTTGTTTCGAAATCAGGAGCTTCGAATTGATCGAACTGTTATAGTTAAATGAGACATGAAAGCATCTTTATGAACTACACTAACTAGGAAATGCTAGGAAGCGTGATGCTATCTACATACTGTATCTTCCCTACATATACTCCCAATATGATTGGAAACAAACAATGAACTTTGTAAATATCAACTGGATATAGTTTTTATTCAAATCCTGAAAACTGGAAAAATACCATTTTGTCAAATTAGAATATTTTGTTTCAGAAAGGTACAGGACAGAACTTTTGGAAGATACTAATTTGTCTAGGTATCAAAAACTGTAGTAGGGCTCGCAACGGCAAAAACTAAATTATTATGGTATTTGTAGTGATGTTATCATCATCTTTTTATGTATGCTTGAACAAGAGCATAAAAGCTGTCGGGAATGAGCGTCTCCCATAGTCTAGAAATTTTACAAAATCACAAGTTCGAACTTTCACCATGCAAAATTTTCTTGGACGAACTTTCAAAGCGCTCATAGTAAACGAGATTAATTTGGTGAATACAAATCATGATTGAGAAAAAAAAAATGTACTAATTAATTGGAAATAGTAACATTGTTGAGGTCTAGTGACAGTGACAAATACAGAACAAAATTCAAGCGGGATACCGACAACAAACAAAGTGGTGGTACAAAATTTGATATTATATGTTATATAAATAAATATAGAAAAAATGTTATATATAATGTGTCAATATCTCATATAATATTATAAATATATATAATATGTCCTAAATAAACCCACCCTCTCCTCTATATATATTATATTTTAAGAGGGGTCACGAGACCCCCTGGACTCACCTTGAGTCTGTCCCTGTATTGTGATATTGAAATTAGCTCAGGACGTAAGGTTTTAATCACTTGCAAAAGCATCTATCTTAGGCTACTTAATTAGAAAAAGAAAGAGGCTTATTTGGTTGGATAATGTGGCAATCGACTACATAATCTGTGTGCTGTTGATCGCTTGTGTTGATAGTTGTGAGCTAAATCAAGAAACATGTTTAAAATTTCTCATTGGACAAAAACAAATCCAGAAACATGTTTTTGCATATTAATTTACATTTGTTATCTGAATTTCATTTCTTGATTTAATTACCACATTGTAAGCTGGACGAAAAAGAATTAAATATCGAACTGTTAGACGAACTAAATATTGTTAGAATTGCGAGACACTATTACTCAGAGTTTATGCTTTATAGTTTATATCCAAACCTCTATTTGTCTAGTTCTACAATAAAGTTTATCCAAAATTTTTCATCTTAAAAATAATTAGAATGTTAGCTCATTTTTGAAATCGATCAGAGTGGGCTCTGTTGAGAATTAAAATTGACAATTAAAGAAGAAGTTTAATGGCATCAATGTCTAGAAAGGAGCTTAAGTTGTTTCTTAAGTTGATCTATGACTTGAACATTTGCAAAGGGGGCTATGTGAAGCAAAGTTTATGATTTTGATCTTTTTTCAAAATTCTGTTGTGTGATCCGATTTTTGCAAGTTCAGGAGGTTGTGTGAGCATTTGTAGAGTTTAGGGTGTCAATTGCCAATTTGTTACAAGTTTAGAGGACTCTTATGTATTAAGACTTCAAAGTACAATGAAGAATGTTAGTCAAAGAGATAGAAGTGTAGAATTCATTGGGAGAATCACACTTTTATAACAAAAACAAATACTGATTTTGACAAATGCCTTTTAAAATTCTAATTTTGGAAAATATCGCAAAAAATAAATTGAAGTCTCCAAAAGGTCTTCAAATGCCATAAGTTTTTATAAGAAATTTGATTTAATAAATTTTCTAGTGTACGTTTTTTAAAATTAAATTGAATTATTTGTTTATATATATTCGATGTACACAATATTTACAAATTTTAATTTATTTAATAGTAATTAGTTTGATGTACAAAAGTGTATTCAAAAGTCTACAAAAACTCTACAAAATGTCTTCATAAAAGGTCTTCGAAAGTATGCAAAAAGTTTTCAAAGGTCTTCAGAAGATCTTTAAAGGTCTTTAGAAGATCTTCAAAAGGTCTTTAAAGATTTTCAGAAGTCTTTAGAGGTCTTTAAAACAGGCGGCTAGAGTTTGACAAACCCTAGCCACCGCCGCTGCTGCCACCACCACCACCACCACAAAACTCAACAAAATCAACCTACACACAAATAAACCAAACTCAACAAAATCAACCAAAACCAACAAAACCAACCTGCACAAAATAAATTTTTAGTTTTTTTATCAAATATGAAGGAATGTTGATGCAATTTTGCAAAAAATAAAAAAAATCATATGCGTTAAGGTTAGAATCTATCGCCTTCTCCAACCAAAATAATTGTTACCTCTCCAACTAAAAACACTGCCACTTCTTACAACAACAGAATCAACGCGTGGAGGATTTTAGATCTTGGCTGATGTTGACAAAGATGAGAGAGGAGGGAGAAGGTATAGACAATGGAGAGAGGAAGAAGGAGGAGGATGTGTGGTTTGGGCAGCATGGATGAGAGAGGAGGGAGAAGGCGAGTGCATATCTCATCGAATGAGAGAGAGAGAGGGGGGGAGAAAATAGATCTTGGTCTTTGATGATTTCAGATCTCCTCGACGTCGACGAGGATGAGAGAGGAGGAAGAAGGCGAGTAGATATGACAGAGAGAGAAAGACGGTAAAGGACGCGTGGTTTGGTCAATAGTGAGGGAGAGGAAGAGAGGAGAGAGAGAGGCAGAAGAAATAGTAGAGAGTAGGGGTGTAAGTGGTGATTTGGTTGGTTTTTAGTCTTCAAATAAAACAGCGCCGCAAATTGTGGTTTGCAAAAATCGCAACTGCAGTTAAACCACCGGTGCGATTAAATCTGTCAAATCTAAACCAGTGGTTGCAGTGCGATTTGGTCGATTTTTTGTGGTTTTTGTTTTATTGAATATATACAAAAATTAAATAATTGAACAAAGTAAAATAAATAACAATATTAAAAATAATCTTAATATTGTTTTATTAAAATAACCTTAATCCAAAATATACATTTGCAGCTGCAAAGAAATTTAAAAGAGCTGCACATAATCTCAAATAACTAAAAAATATAGAATTTCCAACCATAATAATTCTGTTAATTTTCACTAAGATAGTCCAAAATATCACAATAAAACGTAAGATCTAGTACGTCTTCAAAAGAGAAAATTGCTATCTTCAATCAATCATCCAAAAGAGGCTTTAAAGGTGGATTCAAATTTGAAAATTTCAAAAGAAATAGATATTAGAATGCAAATAATATACATTAAATAATATAAACTAATGATTTACCTTTGGCCATTTCTTCAAAAGTTTCAATATCATCAAGCACATCCTTCAAGTCACATTGTTCGTCATTTAATCCAATCCAATTTTGAGTGCAAAGTAGTGCTTCAACTGTTTTTGGCATCAAAGAACTTCGATAAGGATCCAAAATCCTTTCGCTTGTGCTAAACACTGATTCACTAGATATTGTGGAAATTGGAATGGCTAAGATTTCTCTTGCCATCATGGAAAGGCAAGGATACTTGTTCTCATTCAACTTCCAATAACCCAACACATCAAAATGGCTCTACCGCTGTCAAATAGCTATCAGTCAAATACCTAAATAGTTCAGATTTATGCTCAACTTGCTCTTGCTCTTTTATTTGCTATAAGAACTTCTTTGCCATAAAATTAGAATTCTCACAATCATCATAAACCATTCCATCATTCATATCATCCAAACCCACAAAAAAATCATCACTTCTAGGATTTTGATCTTCATAAAATTTGAATAGCCTATTCAAAGCTGTTTCGATGCTCACAAACAATTCAGAAGCTTTCTTCATATCATAAATTTGAAATAAACAAAATTTAACATACTTTAACTTGAATCTTGGATAAAAAATCACTACAATAAACAACAACTTATTGATTTTATTAGTATCTTCCCAATATTTAGCAAACTTTATCTTCATTCTATTTGCCATTGAACTCAACAAAATATCCTTGCTCTTACTCAATTGTGTCAATCTAGCATGAATTTCAACTATCTGATGAA
>CAODLS013861316.1:0-10314 GCA_948243855.1 Flueggea neowawraea
AAGATCAGTCCTGTACTGGTGCAGAAACTTGCTGACAGAAACAACATCTCTTTGAGTTATGGATTTTTGAATCACATTTTGTTCAAAGACAAGTACGAGGAAGAGAGGGAACGTAAATTGGAGACAACAACAAGTGATCATAATCAAGATGATAAAGTTCGTTCTGGGATTTCCGTGGTTACTGTTGCAATCGGGTTCTTGACGAATTTTGAAGATACTTATCGGCTTTGGGCATTTATTTCGCGGTTTTTGGATGCAGATTTTGTTGAGAAAGAGAGGTGGAGATACACTGCTCTTAATCAGAAGATGATTGAAGTTTAGTTAGTTCATTGTTTATGTTCTTTCATTCTTTGATATCTTTATTACAAATTGGTCATATAATTCACACTTAGCTAATACTTGACGTAATCGGTAGAGATAAAGATAGAGAAATGTTTATTAAAATAAATGGGGGTGAAAAATTCAACTTATTTTTTTCTTAATTTTTACCGATTTGCCAAACAATATGAGAAAACTTATTATTCACCTTTTTTTGGTCAATTTAACTGTAAGCAAGAACGAATATTTGCAATGTGAATGGCAAAATGGTGAACTAAGATTCTTGTAAATTGTAAGCTCAAGCAAGAGGTTTTTAAGGACTCACAAGTCACATCTTCTTTGAGTAGGAAATTGCCAACAGAGAAGAAACCAGACATATTAGGGTACCCCACTTGGATTCTTTTTTGTAATTGAAAGGATTACATCAAATTGCATTGAGTAGCATCTACGGTGTGTATTGCATGGTTTTATAAATTGATTGATCAAAGCATAGTATTACTTACGTTCAAATACATATCACGATTCATATTTTGCACTTCTACAATTATGAAATTGGGTCTTTAGCACTTATATTTAAAATTATAACACAACTTGAGTGCTTAAATTAAGTAATTCTATGGAATTCAAAGTTGAAAGTTCTTGAGATGAACAACATTTTCACATTGTTAGAAATTCATACTATATAGTAGTAGCCTCGTTTTGAAGTGCTAAATTTTGCTGCATTAAATTGCGTTGAACAATTCATCTGCATATGTGTCTTGCGAAGAAAGTGCTTCGGCTGTATCTCAAAATGTCAGGATTTTGGGCAAATCAGCGAGATTTTCTTTGGTCACGTATACGAGAAGATGGAAATGAGCAGAGAAATCTCACATAATGGCACTTAAAGAAATACCTCATAACTCAAAATTCAAATAAATCCAAATTCAAATGATCACGTGGAATTCGTAGCAAAGTCGCGACGAACATTCATTTCGTCGCTAAAGGAAGCGTGAAATCACCTTTGGTTTCCTGCAAAAATATATTACGACAACATATTTCCTCGCAAATGAGGCGGAAAATTTCCCACCAAATTTTTGTGATGACATATTTCGTCGCTGTTTTGCGACGCAAATTATTTCGTCGCTAAATTTGTGCGAGGCACTGTTTCGTCGCAAATTTTGGTCGCGAAGCAACTCTCCCTTTCTTGGAACGAAACATTGTTCGTCGCAATTATTTTACGACGAAAAGTAGTTTGTCGCAATATTTTCCAACGAATTTGACGTAAAAATTGTCAAACATTCTATCAGCACAGTTTTGAGACGAATCCGTTGCAAAATGACCTTTTTCTTGTAGTGTATAGAATTACTTTTTTCATCAATACCAGTAAATCTAATTGAGTTGGAAATAAGATGGACCCGAGATGGGCCTATTGGGTCCAAAGCCCATTTGTGGGCTTATATAAAGAATAGATTTTTCTCTTCTTTCATGAAATCCAACACACACACACACAAAGAGAAGAGAGGAAGATCCTCTCAACGGGAGAGAGCGAGGTCGAGGCCTCCTTGTCCCGAGTACTGCATAGATCTGCATGACATCTAAACTATAAAACAGACGAGCACTCCTGTCAATAACCCGACCATGGTTTGCTCGCGAGACCAACATCGAACCGATCATGACCTTTGTCTTCCGCTGCTGGTTAGGTCGAGCTTCCGCTGGAATTGAGGTAGGTAACTCGAACCTACTATTTTATACTGTTTATTTGATAAACCAGGTAGTCAATTCCTTCAGTAGTATCAGAGCGGAGAACAAATTTTTTATTATGTTTCAAAATTATTGTTGGTATCTGTCTGTAATATCTACCATGAATTTCTAGCATTCGACTTTCAATTTGTTTCGTCGATTTTGCTTCGAGTCCGTCTTGGGCCAAATTTTGAAAGTTATAATTTTGAAATTCTGATACAAAAATTGAGATCAGCGACCTAAAAAACGTTACCTGCCAAAATTTCGTTGCGAAATTCCATCAGAAAGGTCGTTAAATTGTCAAAAACCCGATCGAAAAATACTGAGTGAGGCAACACAGATGAATTTGTTCATCTGATAAGAACGGTGATGTGGCCAGTTGTGATTCACCCACATGAACCACTCAGAACGCAACACTTGGTGGAGAGATGAACTCGGTCAAAGTTGACTGAAAATGGAGGCCAATCAGAAGCTGACACTTGTCAAAGAAAGCCATGTGAACTGAGTTTCGATAGCCAATCAACATCCGACACGTAGCAAATAGTGCCACGTAGGGAGACATATGGCATGTTGATTGGTCTAACATGTCATCACATGTATCCAAACATGTGGTGACATGTGGTATAGTGCGACACATGGTGTACGTCATCGTGCCACGTGTCGTACATGTCGGCCCATCTCGGACCAATTAAATTTTGACACGTTTCCACCTCGACAAGTGTCACTATCGTACACATCGATCCACCTAGGACCAATTAAATTTTGACACTTGTCTCCATGAGACAACGACACGTGGCGGCTTTTATAATCGCACGTGTGACACACATCCGGTGCGTGTGAGCACATGCCACGTGTCCCAGCCTCTAAATTTTACGGAAATTTTAGCAGAAATAAAATTTGGATTTTTCTGAAATTTTTGGTATATTGTTCACAATTTTTTGAGTTCCAGAACTATTTTCTCCGAATTGTTTTTATTAAAAGTTGTTTAAAAATTGTGAAAAATGTATTATCTGCCAAGAATTATTTTTAAAATTAGTTTTCAAAATAATTGATTTAAAAAACATGATAATATGGTTCTCATTTAGATAAATGGAATGTGATTTCAATTATTTGAAAAATACGCAAGTACGTATATCCCCGTTTTATTTAAAATTTATGACAAATATTCGAATGAGGTAAAACCATAATGCATCGAGTGAAGTGCAAATTAAGGAAGAATTTGTACGACTCTCAAAAGATAGTATTTTGGGATGTGGAGGTCATAAAGGGAAGAATATAATTGTGCATTTAGTGCGCAAAGGTGATGAAAGCTTGCTTACTTCATAAGAGATTATGATATATCATCACTGAGATTGGCTAAGACATTGGTCCATTCTAGAATTTCATGAAAATATGATCTAAGTGTTGTTGAAAGACACTTAGAGTTTCAAGAGAATTAAAAATGTTTTGAAATTGGTATGTCCAATATTAAACCATGATCGGAAAGAGAGATTATGAGAAGTGGGAGATCCACTTTAAAGTAGTATGATTTATAGAATTCTAGAAAATCTGGCATGCCTACTTATGAATTTTATTCTAACACGTTGGATATTGGTCCTTTGTGTAACCAATTGGTAGATATAAGCTTAGTGTCATAGTAGGATTATTATTGGGGATATTTAATAAGCATTATTTGTGTGTTAATTTTGACCAATGTTGATGTACATGTATTAATATTGAGACTAATTTTTTGGATTGTATGTTGGTTAACTAAATGATGATTTTATTTATTATTTTTTGGCTTATTGTTATGTTGATTTGCCTTAATTTAATATTTAATATTTTTATATGTTGAATATATTGTCCAATTATTGAGTTTGTCTAAATAATTGAGATGACCAACATGGATTCCCCTAAGTCAAGTGGACTTTAAAAATGAATCCGAACAATCATTATTTACTGTCTATGAAATTAAATATGGTATGGTTAATTATTAAGACCGATATGGTAAATGTGCACTTAGTGTACATTTCGATTCAAAACTTAATACGAAACTATGCTAGTTTAATTTTTGTATGATAGTAATTATATGTGTATTGCTATGACTTACTTTGGTGCAATTATGTCTTGTTGTTTATCATATTTATTAGTGAAATTCACTGCTTGCAAAGTTAATTGATGTCGAGTCATACAAAAGTGTATGTTAAGCTATGTTGATCTTAGGCGACAACAATTGTAAATCCTAGATTATGACAATCTAGCATGCACTCTAAAAGCAAATGCGCATACCCCCTTAAACTTGGTTATGGCTAAATTCAAGGAGAAGTAGTATACCACTTAACATACTATGGACTGAATAGTCTATATGACATGGAAGTAAGAAATTCCACTACATTCATCCTCTTGTGAGTACAAAGGATGATGTAGTCACTTGGCTACTTTACAAGTATCAAGATGCAATGTATTTACAAGTTGCATTTTAGGAGCAGTTAGTTGGTGTGACACTAACTAAGCCTGTGGTCTTTGACTATTAACACTGATACTTATTATATGTATCCTAATAATGTAAGTAGAGACATAAGGCCTATATGATTAGAGAGCTTAGTGATATTGGTCATGGATTGATCAAGGACGTGGTCCAAAGTTATTATTCACTTCTTACTAAGAAATTAGGACAAAATCGAGTTGCACCTAATCCACGCTTATCTCATACATGAGATCGTGAAGAATTTAATGATGTATTATTTTATTGGAGAAATTCCAATACAAAGTTAAGGAAAAGGTTTAAGAACCTTAAGTGCTCAATAAGTGGAGACTAGATAGATTTTGAGGAAGTCCTTGAACATGAACAATGTTGACATTTTGTAAGTAAAATGTTAACTACCAAAAGCGTACAATATGCTTATCGATGCACTTTTGAGGAAATGTTGCTCAAACTCACGAGAGTGAGAAGAGTTACCTTATTCAATGTTCTTACTTGAATTTCGTTACTAGTTGATGATTAATTCAATCTTAAGGATCCTCACAATGAATTTTTGATGCGACTTCATTAGACGCCAATTAGTTATAAGAAGGAACAAGTTGAGCATGCAAGGAACAAATCGAAAGTGGGAGTTTAAGGATTTGGCATCTGCAAGTTACTCTCGTTCAGTCGAACCTTTCTTGCATTAGATTCTGTCGTAACCAAATTGAAGTTTGTCTTCAATCTTTATTCTAACAATAACGACGTTAGTTAGACCATGTTCAAGTGGGAGACTACTTTAGAACTACGAGTGGTTTCTTAGTTAAGGTTTAAAACCTAACTAATGAAAGTCCTAGTTTCCATTCATTGCTACTTCACATAGTTATGAGGGATTATGTGAAGTAAATGCATGCAACTTAACCACATTAGCAAAATCGAGCACTTCGATTAGCTTAAGTGGGAGTACTAGGCAATTGTGTAAGTTCAAGTTATCTAATTGTGAGTATTGCAAATAGGAGAAAACTAGAAAGAAACCATTTTAAAAGGCACTTTGAGCTGAATTTTTGTTGCTATTAATCCAGTTTTGATGTTTGACATCAAAAAGAATAAGAGGGCTAGGCTAGAGTCGACTACTTCATCACTCATATATATATATGATTGTGGAATGTGAGATCATATCTATTTGATTTCTTATAAGTAAGACTAGCCAAGTTAGTTCTTACTTATTGCCAATCAAGATGAGAATCGAATAAAGCTTTGTGGATCAGTTAAGGTCGTAAACATCTATAAGATGAGCCCAAAGCTTTGTGTGATGAAAAGGAATTGAACATAGGTTGTTTATTCCTACACTGCGCGAATAATCTGCATAGTGAAAAGGAGAAGTGAAACTCTCCTTAATATGGTAAGAACTACGATGGCAAAGGCCACAACATTCAAAATCCATATGCCATCCACAACCATTACTTATACATCTTATAGGATATGGATTGGTTGAGAGTACGACCTGAACCACTTGGAACCAAGAGATGTATCACCAATGTCCACGATACCTTGGTTGAAAAGTCCAAGAGGCGTACGATATTAGATACCTTGTTGTGTCAAAATGACATATTCATCGTGGGATAATGAGAAATTTGCACAATAATGAGTTATAAGAGGTCACATTCTTAGTGAATGGATTTCTTAACTGGGATAAAGTGGAAAATATTTCACTTTGCTTGACACTCCAGAACTAAGACCCTCAGGATCACTCCATCCGAGTGGGAGAATTCTTGAGGAGGATGAGGGATGAGGAAGAAATTTGGGTAATGTAATGTAAATTGCAACCTTGAGTTTACAATATCAAGAGAGGGTAGTGTAACTTAAGAGAGGGCAATGTAAATTACATCCTTGGTTTTCTATGGTTTTTTAAAATCTCAAGATATCGATCTAAACCAAACGATTGTTCTATCTTTCTCTGAAAGGGATGCATCAGTAAGTTTTAGAACGATTCAAGGTTTTGAAAATTTTAAGAGATCAATCCATTGATCCTGGCAATTGTTCTCTCTTTCTCCGAAAGGGATGCATCGTCTAAGTCTTGGAACGATTCAACTTTTATCTCATCTACCTCAAGTGTGTGCAGATGTTCCTGATATTGACTTAAGTGAGAGCATTTCAAAATTGCATAATAAGATTCTTATTTTCTAGTGGGAGTAAGGAACTTGATCCTAGTGGGAGTTCCTACATTGAGCTTCAACCCAGTGGGAGCTTTTTTGAATATACATAAAACTAAAAGGGACAAAGTCTCACGACAACATTTTTTGGATAAGTGAATCGATCGTAATCCTTTTGGTAAAAGTCTCACAACAACATTTTTTTCGATAAATGAATTGATCGTGATCGTTTTAGTAACCCACAAGTCAAGAACGAACCTGCAAGTATGTTATATGTTCGCTCATCCCAGTGAAAAATGTATGGATTAAAGCAATGGAAGTGCAAATGACATTTGACATTGAATCATGATTGAGAAGTGGTTGATCTACCCAAAGGGTGAATACCCGTTGGAGATAAGTGGATACATGAGCGATAAATTGAGTGAGACATCGATAATCGCCAAGGAGATTTAGTCAAAGAGGTTGGAACGTCCAACTTGTTGAAAGATTTGCCTTCATTAAATAGACTTTGGCATTTAGGCTAGTTTATACCTCGACCTACATGAATGAATGTAGAGACTCATTTTCTCACTAGAGAATATGGAGTCGAAACCTATAAGGTTTAACATAATGGTTTTATCGTCCAAGGTATGACCTTCGATATTCTTTGAAAGAATGGTACATTCATATGTGTTGTGATAGTATCATGTATTTTCAAGGCGAATCTTGTCATTCTTACCTTGTGTGAACATCACACTTGTAGCTAGAAATGGTCTAGCATACTTCAATGACACCAAAGATTGGTCGAGATCCAACTTTGAGATTGCTAATATGGGTTGACCTTGGAGGCAAGCTCCAAGAGATCGTTTGAGTGGATTGTTGTTCATATTCAAGTGAGATGGATCAACAAAGTACTTGATGCTTCAAGATGCAGAAATGTATAACCCATAGATACCTTGTCACAAAGAGCAAGTCTATTAGTAAGTGCATGTGTTCTTGAACTATGTGAAAGGAAGAATGTGTAAGTAATGTTATTTACACAAATGTCATGTGAATGTGTTTTGTAATATAGAGTACATGTGTTGATTAAAAGAGAGTTTTTTTTTGTAAATGCCTAGGTATATTCAATGCTGAGAGTTTGCTATGAAGATAAGTTAGCTAGCAAATTTTGATCCAACGCATAAGGAGGATATTGGAAAGCAGTGAATAAGATACTTGGATATTTTAAAGGCAATACAAGACACTATGTTATTGTAAAGGCTTGCGATAAAATGAGACATAGTTGCTATTCCACATAGTGATGTGGACGAGATGGGCATCCATGTCTGGTTATGTATTCTTAGTTGGGAGAACTGTT
Source organism: Flueggea neowawraea (assembly GCA_948243855.1). Lineage (NCBI taxonomy): Eukaryota > Viridiplantae > Streptophyta > Magnoliopsida > Malpighiales > Phyllanthaceae > Flueggea > Flueggea neowawraea. The sequence goes on from CAODLS013861316.1 coordinate 7,967, forward strand.
AATCCGCATTATTGCGAGGAACAAATATAAGTATGTAGCAAATGAAGCTGAGTCCTTAACTTCATTAGCTGCAGTGCAATATGATGGTTAGCTATACAATGGAATGATCAACTTAGCACTAACCACCTAAAGAACTAATGACAGTCTTTAATTGACATTTGTCCCCGATTGCTTAAGGATCAATAAGATCTATTATGAGTCAAAGCAAATCGAGATCAAATATCATTTTGTGAGAGACTTGATTGGGAAAGAACAAGTAAATTTGATTACAAGTTTCACAAAAAGAAGTAAACTTGGAATATAATTCCATGCGAGACATAATTATAAGATCCGTTAGTAAAAGTCTGATATAAGGAATAAGTTCCTTAAGACTCACATGGCACAAGAAATGTGTAATCCCTTAAGACATGATCTTTAATAAGATCATTGTGAGCAATACACGAGTACAAATCCTGAGAGTTGATATTTGTAGTAACGTAAGTGTGAAAGTATGTTGGACAGAGAAGTAACCCACCCACACGGGTGTACCTTAGTTTTCCCAGTTCGTTGAGGAAAGAACTAAGATGATGATGGTTTTGAACATAGAAAGAGATCTAAAGCACGTTCATAATCAAGAGGTCATCTTACATTTTATAGTGGTGAGTCCATTGTAAAAGGGCAATAAAAGTCGTATGAAAAGAGACATAGGCCATATTATAAATTCCTATGCTGATCATCAAATGATCAGATGCTAAACTTGAGCGACTTTTAGCATATTCTGTCTTAAAGCCAGAAGTAATCTTGTTGAGGTGTGGATTAATGTTTGATAGCAAAATGCATCATAACCAAAGCTTCTGTGTGGTGTTAATAATGTTGTATAAACATGCACTCCTCCAAGAGAAGGAAAGAACACCACAACATTGTTGGAGAATTTTCCTGGTATGAGCTTTTGTATGAACGGAAGCAACTTGAAAAGTGAGACCGAAATCGACACAAGGATTTATAGTGGTTCGACCAACCTTACCTACATCCACTACCTAAGTCTCACTTAGGCTTTTCAGTATCAAAGATTGATTCCGGCTCAATCCAACAAAGCCAATACACGAGATTGATTCCGGCTCAATACCTCCAAAGCCTCACAATGTTGTTTTCTATAGGTTCACAAAAAACCTCTACAATGTTGTTTTACTTAGGCTCACAACAAACCTTTCTCACACTCTCAAAGTGTATGTAAAATTGTTTACAACAGATTGAAGTACTATGCTAGAGTTGGATATTTGAGCTTGATGTTTGAACTTTGATCTCTAACTTGATTGCTTGCTTTTCTAGGTTAGAATTGATATGAAATTTGGCACAATGAGTTCTGATGTTGTTCAACACATTCATGTCCTTCTCTTGATATATTTATAGCCTTTTGAATCAATATGATCGTTGGAGAGAAGAATATACTCGTTGGAGTCTGTTTAAAGTTGTCTACTACTGTCTGTGCCAATCTCACGTACGTTACCACAGTCTGACGTACGTTACCTAAATTTAGCTCCAGCACACGTACTTTAACATTACTTGACGTACGTTGATCATAGCGGATTCCCAGTTCATGTACGTGAATCACAACTGACGTACGTGACTTCTATGTTTGAGCCATCCAGTAGCTTCTGTTTTCAATCCGGAGCATCTTGCGTACGTGAAACTCCATCTGACGTACTTTAGATCAATGTGACGTACGGTATGTTTTACTCTTGAGTATGTCAATTAAGATACACGTACGTTAACATATTCTGACGTACGTGAAACGTGCTTCAGAGAGTTCTAGTGGCTTCTGTTTGTATTCAGACCCTCTCTAACGTACGTTAGATGCTTCTGTGACTTGGTTTCGCAACTCCAAGCTTTCCAACGTGTTTCTCTTCAACTCAAACATTTTGCTCTTCATCAAAACATTTTGTTCATCATCAAAACACATAAGGAACTTATTATTGATCACCCATGATCCAACAATCTCCCCCTTTTTGATAATGGCAAAACTTTGAAGGATTGATGGCTACATCAAGGGCAACAATTGATCAAGGATTCCATCCTTGTCATTTGATTAATATTATGTAAGAGTGAATGCGAAAATTTGAATTTTCTACCCCTTTCAATCAAATATATAACACTCTCCCCCTTTTTGTCATTAATCAAAAATATTAAGCAATTTAGTAAATTTTAAACATTTTCACTCACCCTTTCAAAAACAATTTGTGCATATAACAAAAAATAGGCTCTCCCCCTATTTGTTTCAAAATAATGCACATATATAAAACAACATAATCAAATAATTCATGCAAATAACAATAATCAAATTAGAAATAAAAATTGCATGAAATATAAAG
>CAODLS013861675.1:0-10857 GCA_948243855.1 Flueggea neowawraea
TATTATCATTCCAAGAAATTCTCTTTTAAATTGTACTTTGAACCTCACTGTTTTAACTTAGAATATCCCCATCTCAATGCATCTGTTAGCAAACTCAAAGCTTTTTGCACTTTCCAGATACAACCATTCTACCTAATCATAAGCTTGTTAGGAAAGGGGGCAACACAACAATGCCCAGAAACTAATCCCAGGAATTCCTTTCTCACTTGACTACATAAGAGGAGAAAATATAGAATAGTACTAATCAACATAAATAATCAAACCAATCACACAAAGAACATCGAACAATTTTTAACATGGAAAACTCCTTCAAATCGAATAATAAAAACCACAGGACCACTCTCCGGTCCAAGCCACAAAGTTCCAATATAATAAAAAATGTTTACAACAACTACAAAAGCCAAAAAGTGCTACAAGCACTAATAAACACAGCCACAACACGAATAAACAAAATTAACAAGTTAAGGATAAAAAGAACAAATAAAGGGCTTCGGTTCTTCCAACAAAAAACGACCTTCCCGACCTCAAAAGCCAATCCCCTCTGACCAGAATAAACTTCGAAATTTCCTTCACCTACTGATCAGAATTAGCTCAATTGGACCACGGAAACCCATCCAAACGATGAGAACAATCAGACCCGTCACTGCTAAAACCAAACCCAAACAGCTTTTGTTCTCGAACCAATAACTCACAAACCAACCGTCAAAATCCAATCTCCACCGTTCATGTTCAAGAACACACAGAGATGAACATGCCTTCAAAAAATCACGACGATCAACCACAAACAAGCCTTCAAAAGTCGACTGGAAGTGACTGGACAAGTTGAGCACTTAGAGCAGAAAATTCTCTCAAGTGTTTTCTTTTTGTTTTGAGTTGGTGGCTGCACAAATAATACTCTCTCCCACCTCACTTCAACCATGTGGCTGCTGGAATATTTAAAATAAATCCTAATGGGTTTAACACAAATGGGCGTCTTGAAAATTTGAGCTTTTTCCACATAGGAAGGGACTTAAAAGCCCACATGGAGAACTCTGAGACGCAAATATTTCCTCCAACTGATATGATTTTGTAAAGAAGAGTCAACGAAATCAATTTTGAAAATAAAGAACCAATATGTTTAACATTTTGTTCTATCATCTGACATAAAAGGAGACCAAGAACACGAATCCACAGAGGAGTAGTATTGAAATATACATCTTCCAAAGGCTTGGTGGGATCCCAATCCTTGATAACCAAAGGTTTCCCATCAATATTCCAGGGTGCTCCATCTAAAACCCTTTGTTTATCCATTTCACTTTGAAATTGCAGAAAGAGGTGCTCTGAAGCCAACTTCTCACATGTAAATCACCTGCAATTTGTGTAGCGGTAAGTTGCGATTCAGATATAGCTTACCCAGTAGAACCCCTACCACGAACGACTTCGCTGCCCCCATGTCTGCCTTGAGATGCCAATGTGGCACTTACAAAGCATCCTTCTCCTCTAGATCTGAAGGAGGGTCATTTGAATAAGAGATATTTGAGCTATTAAACTTCATTAATGCATGTAGATGTTAAAGGCAAAAGAGAGATGAGGAGGGTGAGTAAAAGAGGTAGTAATTAGAGCGAGAAGAAGATACGGTGGTAGGTGGGATGAGAATCAGGGAGAGAAATAGAGAATCCATCCAAAGAGAGAAGAAGAAATATATTCTGTTCTATATATATTTTCCATAAACAGGAAAAAGTGATGAAACTCTTATTGATACCGTTAAAAGTTTATGGACGTGAATGATGACATGTGAGGAGGACTTAGCACAAGCGAGAACAAAGGTGTGATGGCAAAACATCCCCAAGGATGTCTACATGGAAAGACTTAAAAGAGAACTTGAGTGAGACATAAAGCCACTCCGAAATTAGAGCATCCAATTATCTACTCGAGAATTATGGATCGTCCATAAGTTAAAGGTCCAATAGTTAATTTGAGAAAGGCATCAAGTCACTTTGAAACCAAAACACTCAATAGTTTACTAGAAGACACTGATCCATATTCAAAGAAGACCTCTGTGAAACAGGCCTGGAAAATGTGACAGTTAAAATCAGGAAAGAACCTCGATGAAACAGGTAATATCCATATGGTAGACTTCAAGTAAAACGTGGGGAGTTATTCATGTCTAGTAGTTGCTAAAGAATGTGGAAGTTGAAGATGAATATGATAAAAAAAAGCTAGGATATCGACAGCTAAAAGTCGGGACACCTCTATTCCAACGGTTTTTCTACCCCAGTATGAAAAGGCAAGGCCAAAAGAAACAAGGAATTAAACTCCAGACATTCAACTTATTTTTGTTATTTACTTTTTGCACTTACCATTGTATTCCCTTGCAACATTTATTAACTAGAACATTTGTAATTTGTCATAAATAATTGCAACATTGTATTCCCATTCAATTTAGTTTACTAGATTTAACTTAGCATTAGTTAACTAGAATATTTATCCTTGATTGACTCAATTGTTTATGAGTTTTATTGCAAGTCTCAGGTCATCCAAAGTTTTGAGTGTAAATTTTTGAACTCTGTCTCAATTTAGATTGCTTTTGAACTTTATTTTTTTAATATTAATAACATCATCGAGATTCTTTTAGTAATTTATCTTTATTTATATCTCACACTAAAATTCTAAACTGTAAGGCATAACCAAATCCATAAGGTATTAGGTCAATGTTTTCATTTGTATTTGGACTAACCCGAGTTAGTGCATCTCGGGCAAATATCGAAGAGCCTCGAACACTAGTCAGTTGCAATCTTGATCGATCAAACAACGTTGTCATGGATGTTATCAAGAGTTTTTTCACATAATGAAGATTTCAAAAAATATAAACCATGCATCATAGAGAGTAGCCACCGTTATTGTTTATAGTAAAAATAACACACAATCATTTCGATACTAAAATTTTACAAAATATTAATTACAAATTACATTCCGACGAATATTTTTCCTTAATTTCAATCCATATTCTCTATAGATATATTTGTTGCATGAGACTGAATAGGATAGAATAGTACAAATTTCTTTTGTTCTATATTTGGTGTAGCAATGAGATAGGACAAAAGGGTCTTTTTGTCCTGTCCTGTCCAGTCCTATAAATTTTATCATTTACTCATCTTAGGGTTAAGTTATCTTATGACATATGACATAATTTTTTTTTTTGATATTACCCTCATCAAAATTAATTGGTTTTAAATTTATTGTCATTTATCTAAATAAATATTTTATATATTATTTTTCATATATTTTTATAAACTTTTTTATTTATTATTATTTTAAACAATTAAATTATTATTTTTTAGAAAACTATATTATATTTATTAGATTAATTTATATTGACTTATTCTTTAACAAATATCATTAATTTTATGTAAAATATAAATCCAAATAATTCATATAGTTTTTGTGATTTTATGAATATTTTTTAGTAATTTATTTAAGTAATTAATATAAGATAAAGTTATGTTTTTTCAAAATTTATTAAATTATTTAAGTAATTAATATAAGATCACGTTATTTTTTAAAAAAAATATGCTAAATTATTTTTTTTTCAATTATCTGATTATTTTTTAAGTTTGTAAAAATTTATTAAGTTTTAATTTGTTGTAAAAAATAATAAAAATGAAAAATATGAGGGTACTAGTGTCATTTTATTGGTTTTCCACTTTTAATCTCATATGTACCACCAAATATATGACAACTTTTTATGGTATTTTATTTTATTCTATTTAATCCAATCCTATTATGTCAACTTCACCAAACGCACCATATAATTAAAATTTTTCTCCAAACACTATACAACTCACTAAATTAATACCTTATTAGTAATTTTTTTATTGCTTCACCTATGGAGGCATAACTATCAATCTCAAGCATCCCCACTCCGGCACTTTGAACCAAAGACGCAAGTCCATAGGTGCTTTCCTCAAGGCTATCCCATAGTAAGAAAACCGAAAAAACTAATAGGGCTTGTGCATTATTGATATTGGAATTATTTTTAGCACTAAGAGGTTGTAAGTTTTTTCCACCAAAAACTAATGACTTGCAAAAAAATAAAAAAAGGTAATTAAAAAGAAATTAATAGAGGAAACAGAAAACAATGAAATAAATTCTACTACTGATATATTATCGGCAAAAATACCTTGGATCAAAACAAGAAATTTATTCTTTCTATAGCTTAATGCCTCATATGTATATATGTTCTATACCTTATTTACAAATATAATTTCAATCAACCACCATCAGGTCCATCGCCACCAACTATACAAATCAAAATTATCTATCTAACAAACATTTTTTTTTTTGTAATTTCCGATATGCGCATTTTATGAAAAAAGACTCAAAAATCAGGAGATAACACAGGCATTTGGGTTCTCTTCAAGACTCGCAACATGGTAATGCTGAGTCAAGTAAGGATTGTAGTCTTTGTAAGCCTTGACAAGCTCAGCAATCTGCTGTTCTTCCTTCTTCTTGTCATCTTTCTTTCCCTCATCTTTTTTCCCTTCATCTTTCTTGCCTTCATCTTTCTTGCCGTCATCTTTCTTCTCCTCTTTTGCTGGACCAACTGCTATAATATGTGCCTGCCAATTGCCTTTCCTTAGCTTTCTTACTATATTTACGGGATCAACATCTCCTATTACTGTCAATTTCCCTTCTTTCATGTCGATGGCTATGGATTCAACCCCTGAATAATAAAAATGCACAATAAAAATGTCACTGAAATGGATTAAATGCCATGATCGACTAAATAAATTCATGCCATGACTAAAAATCAATTAAATCACTGGTACCGACAGTTTTTTTTATGTGTGATTAATCACCGGTGGTAAAATTCTCCTTACCAAATTTATCTTCTGGTGCTTTTACGGAATATTTAATACAATTTATTGAAAATAAACAAAAATTAGACAGTTCATATTGTTCATGTTATAATCCTAATGTAAAAGTAAGAGGGCCTAGATGGAAAATCTTTCCTTGTCCATAAAGATGAGAGACTTGTTTTCAGGGCTAAATTAATTTTGCAAGACTATATTGTCAAGTAAAAACTAAAAAGAGTGACAAACCTCTGAGGCTAGAAACAGTTTTCATGGCCTTTTGCTTGGCCTTATCATCATGGATGTCCAATTTCAGTACAACTTTCTGCAACATAGAGAGATACTGAAAAAAGTTAGTGGCAGAGAGAACTCCTGATCACAAAGAAATTATTAAAAGATATGTTCATGAATTCAAATTGCAAAAGAAAATATTTAAAAGAGAGCAAGAAATGATAGAAACAAGGTCAATAACAAGTGTAATATTCAGAATCAGGAAGGAACACAATAATTTGAAGAAAACCCAGAAAAGACTGATGCTTTTTATATGCAATGAAAAACAAAACAATGTCAAACAAGAAATTGAAAAGTGTTTAAAACCCATTAAAGAACAATGAATTATTAAAAAAACGAAGCAGAAAGAGCCCTGTTTTTATCAGGAAATTTAGGAGAAACTTACCTTCATTTTTCGCTTGTTTGATTCAAGGCTTGTGACTGGTGGGTTTGAAGGCCCTCTAAACCAATCAAATATATAATTACTGATACAAGAAAAGTATTAATATACAATAAGTGGCAGAGTCTTGGAGAGAAGTTATATATGCAAATATATGTTTATGAGTGACGACCAAGAAAATGAAATATGAAAGTTCCTTGTAGAAGACGGTGAAGACCTGTAAGCCATCGGTTTATAATTATAGAAGAGTGTGACAAAGCAAGTCAAACAGACGAGTTGGACAAAATAATTATAGAAATAAAAAAGTTCTGGAGAATTAAAAAGAAAAAAGAAAAAGAAGAAGAAGAGAGAGTGGACTTTGGAAGATTTGAAGGTGTGGACTTTCTGGAACAATGACCAAGTCTTGGAAGCTGGTTGTTGGGTTTTGGTTGGCATATATGTAGATCTTATCATCTTAATCAGCTTATTGTGTGGTTCATTCCCTTGGGTTTTCTATTTTTTTCTACTTTGTGGCTAACAAAAGGGTTTTATCTAATAGTGGGCCTCAGGTAAAATCTGCAAGAGAACAAAGGTTACCGAGGTCCCAGGATGTTCCCAAGAATCTCTTTGGAATACTTAATTCAATTGGAAAGATGATATTGAAAGAATAGAATAGTTATGGTTCTCGCAAATTATATTTGATGTAGAGATGAGGGAGTTTATATATGTTAAGTGGATTCTTAGATTCAAGTCATGTGCCATAACCGGCCTGGGTAGTTCGATAATGTAAGCATTAAGCCGTCTTCTTAGGCTGCTATGTGTCCATAATAATTGATAAACTTGTACATGTCAGAGAGCGCAATTGGGATCCTGCACTATCCTCTGAGCAGTGCGTTGGTGTTGGGTCGTGGCTTCGTCTAGAACACAGTACCAGATGCTAATTCAGCTTGCGGTTCGCTCGAGCAACCTTTATGAACTGACTGTTAGGAATTTGCCCATTCTGTCAAAATTCAAATGAAAATTCGGGGGGTGATTACAAGCGGAATCTCAACTGGGGATTTTCTATTTTTTAGTGGGGCCAAGATATGGACTTTTGTGCCTGTCCTACGTCAATGGCTAATCATCTTTAAATTTTTTTTATCAAGATTTAATGTCTACCTCTATTCACATATTAAGACAGTTGACATATAAAATTGTAGTCTCATAAGATTTAGTGTTTATTTTCACTTATAATTTTACATATTAATTATTAAATAATTTAGTGTGTGGATGAGGACGCATATCAAATCTATTTAAGAATTTTCCTCCATCTTTAATATCAAATCTAAATGTGAGCATCACAATTTGTCATTGATTATTTTGTCTCCCTTCTTTTTTAATGTAATTAACAAATCATCAATAAAGAAGCAGTATAAAATCTAAATCCCCTTACTAATTTTTGGTGTTATAGAATCAAAATTTGTACCTATTAATTGGCTCAATCACTGAAATTCAAATCAACAAAATTTAACCTTTACCTCTTATCTTGCTGGTAGTACCGTTCTTTTGTGCTCTTCTTATAATTAAACGAGCACAAACCCTTTTTTTTATTTTGTTAACTTTTCTTTATTTTAGTTACTACAAAAACTTAATTTTTATTTTTTTAAGTTTAAAGGTAACGTTATACTTGCAAACTCTTTTAAATTATTAATCTAGTGGTACGTAAGTCAAATATAGAAAATACTATATGTTATTAAATACTACATATTAAATATAGAAAATGTTGTTGTGCAAAGAAGCTCAAAGTAACGCAACTCTACAAGGGACATATGATTCTCCAAGTGGATTGTGCTCTTTTTTTTTTTCTTTTTTTTTCTCTCCCTTTTCTCTAATTATATTTTTTATTTTATTAAGTATGCGATATAAAAAAAATAAGTTCAACAATAAATTTGAGTCGTCAAAATTATGTGAGATGGCCCATGGATTTTCGAGGTGAAGGTTGCAGGATCACGAAACCTTTCCTTATAGGTTCGAATTCGATGAACAGATATGACCTTTTTTTTTTTGTGAACAACCAATTTACGCACTATTTAAATTGGTTTTCGAATAATATCCTGTTAATGTTGTTGTCGCTGTTTAATCATTAATCATTGTTACTTTCTTTCTTTGGTCTGTCTTAATCATCATTAGATGATGAAACTTGAAAGTGACAACCCAAGTGTTTATCCTGGTGAATCTTAAGATATTTTTATTTTTATTGATATTATAACGTATTTACACTTTAGTAATTATAGTAAAAATATGTTGACTCACAACTTTATTTCCAACTAAAAAAAAATTCTCAAAATATTCCTTTCAATTCCATTTCTCATCATTATTTTTTTTCAAAGTAAATACAAGTTTAATTCTTTGTCATTATTTATTTTAAAAAAATTAATGGTAAAAATTAATTTTAATTATGAATTAATAATAATTTTTAATTAAATATAATTAAGAATTAATTGTAATATATTTTAAATTTAAATTTAATAATAAAAAAATCCAAACAAAATACACAAAATAATATAAAATAGTCCAATTGTATGAGTCAATGAAATCTCCAATTAACATTGTATTATAATTAATTAATTACTTAAATAATTAATTAAAATAAAAAAATATACAAATTAATATAAAATAGTCCAAAATATCATTAATTTTTATATAATTGAGATTAATTAAAATTAATTAAATTATTAATAACATTTTATTGAAATTAGTATTGTATTTAAATTATTAATTAAAAAATGAAATAAAAGAACAAGTAGACTAAATAATGAATTAGTAAACATAGATTAAAAAATTAAATTATTGATTAATTTAAACAAAAATTGAATTAAATTTTTTTAAAAAAAAATAGTATAACTACAGTACCACGCCATTAGAGTAAAAAGTAGCGTCCGGTTGGAGCTACTTTCTGCTCCAAAAATGGCGTCCCACTCTATGGTTTAGTCAACAAAAATGGCGTTCGTATAGTGGTTTAGTCAATGGTGACGATGGGTGGCGGCGATTCTAGTTTTGTTGCCACGTTAGCAAAAATGTTGACTAGGATTAAAAATTCTACGTGGCATTCAACTAATTCCACGCAAAAGCGTGTATTTTTCACGCTATGATAGCCATTCGATTTTAGTCATTAGTTCATATGGGTTAATCAACTGTGGGAATATTCTGAATATTTACAAAATTGGATATGATAATATGTCTTAGGCATTTATTTTTAGCATGAAAAAAAAAGAACTCCATAGACGTTAATTGATCCATAGCCTAACATCTGCATTTGTCCCACTAATTGTGAAACGAAAAAGTGTGTGCACATTAAAAATTAATATAAATAAAGATTAGGTAATATCTAAATTATATATTAAACTGATTTGGTAAATAATTCGAACCGATATTGATCGCTAGCGAAAGCCATGATGGAGACAATATTGAAGATATTTATATGTAATTGAAAGTGTAAGTGGTGTGATCATCTCAAATTATATATATACACAAAAGTGACCTTTGAAAAAATACTTTAAAATACTTAACTTTTGTTGAAAATATCAATTCTCTCTTTCGTCAAGATTTAGTTAATTATGTATAGTTAAGTAGTGACATAGCATATTTTAAGTCCATATGACATGACACATTATGAGCTTAATCAAGTGTTTTCGCTGATATGTGATGTCGTGTAGACTTTAGTGATGTAATATCATCACTTAACGATATATAACTTATAGATACCAAAATTTATATTTTCAATAACAGTCAAACATTTTAAAGTTTTTTTTTCCTGAAAGGGCATACTGCAAATGATATTTTTAATAAAGGTCAGACATTTTTATAACATTTGACCATTAATTTTAACGTATGTTTACTAATTTCTTACTATAATCTATAAATTATTTAAATAAATTAATCATTAAATTTTCTTAAAAATTCAATAACTAGGTTTAGACTAGTAAATTCAATTTAAACAAAATAAAGGACAACTATTCTAAAGCAAAACTTAAAACAAGCCGAATTTTCAAAATGCAATTATTTAAACATTCGACTGTTTGTATACTTGAATTTTGAGGGGTCAATAAAATGGTGCTCGTTTCGTTTGTAGCGTGGCTGGAGCAAAACAACTCATGTGATTCTACATTGGTTACAGATTTCCAAAACTACCCCCGCTGACATTCCACAAATTTTGAACAGCTAACAATTCCGTTTACATACCCCTGCTAGCTTTCCTGAACTTTTCGATTAATTAATTAATTAAAGCATCTCTTCTTATTTTTTATCTCTTAAAGAAAAATAATTGCAAATAATAATTTTGAAATTCACTACTTTCATTGAGGGACAAAAATGAAAACTCAACAATACTTTTCAATTTATCTCAATCTATTACAATCTATAAATTTACCAAATTATTATTTAGTCCTACATTATACCAACTCAATCCATACCAACAAACACACTCAGAATATAATAAAAGAAATAGTCCATTTCCTCTAGCAACTCTAGTTACAGTTGAGGGAGTAGAGACAAGCCTGACATGCGAAGGTAAGGCTCACCTCCGACACGCTTTCGATTCTACTTTCGCCGGAAATTCATGGCCCTTCTCCTGCAGTGAGACTATTCTACCAAAGGCGTCCCAACTCCCAACTTAATTATCATCGTATCAAGTTTAGATTTTAGATCACAATCCTCTGCTTTATCAAAGATTTATGTAGTCAAACTCACTTTCCTGGAAAACATGCAATGTTTCATTGACCAAGTCACTTCCCATGCCACCCCAAATTCAAACCTAAAAATTGTTTGTTGTACTCAGAACAGGCCAATTCAACACGTAAAAATTTGCATTTCTTACATTATTGCTTAATGATACAAGTTTTCGCTCACCTAATCTCTCAATGCAACATCTTCCATTAGAATTATTCTGCACGTGATGCGAGCCAGGGATTCAATTCCGGGACGCGGATCAAAGAAGAATCCGGATGTGTTATTTGAAATTATGCGTCAGGTCGGGCGCTTAAAGATCGGCTGATAAGTGTGTCAACTAAACAGCTGATCCCCTCTGTAGTGACGACTGAGCAATTTCTAGTGCCTCTTCAACTGAAGATGCTTTCTGGAGCTTTGATTTATCAACAATGGGCTGGCTCCTTGCAAGCTTTGGAAGAAGTTCAAATTCCTAAAACGTTTTACGACACCGTTAGCGAGCATAATAAGGCATAATGATGCAGGGATTTTCCACCCTAAAAGGATGCTAAATGAAGAAAGTTTTCAGCTACAATGGAGTGATTTTGCTGATCAGTGATCACTGCCAAGTCGATATCAGTTTTGAGAGAGTACCTCAGGACTTCCACTTTCAAGGAGTACTCCCTTCAGTTT